>JAJOOH010005302.1:0-20966 GCA_029582605.1 Solanum gracilifrons
AAAAATTGGATATACGTCTTTATTCAACTAACTTAGGATAGTCGAATGCCATCATAATTTAAACATGTTTTTTGTTCATTGATAATCTTTCTAACTGAAAGTGGTCATTATATATGCTTCCTTCTTAGTATGGTATTGTTGATTTACATACAACACACTCATAGGCACGATATGAGGAGTTGCTTGAATGGTACGCATTCTCCATCTCCAACTTTAAAGTTGTGAATTCGAAAAACATTATAATGAAAATGATTTAGCGGGTGTTTTCACCAATTACCTGTAGCCGAACTTAGTGTTCAAAGAGCATGAAAAATAAAACACATAATTTTTTAACTGAAAAATCCACAAGAATTTAAAGTGTAAAAACGACGACTTGAACCCCTCAATAGGAACTGAAATTCAGTAAATTAAAAAAAAAAATCATTTAATACAAGGATTTGACTCAAAAAACTATCTTTAGACATCAAAATAGATCGGAAGGAAAAACAAATTTCAACAATTATAGTAATAGCATCACATGCATATATAGGCATATGCCCATTTCTGCTCATACAATTTTAACATAAGTCCCAATAACTAACCTTATAGTACACAAACAGTGGAACTTCTTATCTTATTTAGCTCAAAATAATGCAAAGTGAAGAAATAATAATAGTAATGGTCATAAAGTAAAACAGGTTGCCCTGTTGCAGTGAAATTCCACCATGGCTTATATCTGTGTTCATGCCAGCACCCGACGGGCCTAAACCGTTGTTGACGCCTCCTAATACACCCGGATTTGTCACGTAAGGAGATCCGCCTGTGTTGGTTGTAGTGGTGGATGGTGTTTGCGTGGTGGTGCCCGTAGTCGTAGGAATGGTGCGACTAAATAAAGAAGTAACTTATCAAGAGGTAAATAGAAGAAAAAGATACACTAAATGGAATGTTTAGTCTAGATTTTAAAGCAGAGTGAGCCAGCAAATTGTACCTCTTTACTTCAATCAATCACTACAAAATATTATGCAACACAAGAAATGGCAGAGCTAGCCATCAAGATAAGGTCTCAGTCGAACCAAGTAACTTTAGTCGATACTTTGTACACGTCAAACATTTTTTCAAAATTTCAATCGAAATTGTCTAGTGGGAACAATACATTATGTGTTGAGATGCTCAATTGAAACAAATCTTATTTCGAGTGTCTGAATGAAATTTACTAGCAAGTTCAAGGGTTATCGATGTTTTAAGCCAAAAAATAAGAAGAACAATACCCTTACCTTATCACCAGCCATTATTTGAAGGCCTTTACAGTTTTCAATCACTCATTTGGTAAATACTACTTTGCCAGCAGCAAACATCAATTTGTTACTCTTCAATGAGGACAAAGACAACACACTATCTAGTGGCCAGAGTGTCTGATCATGACATTTATAACCCCACCCCACCAACTTTTGACCACTTGAATTTTTCAGGTACTACAAGTGTTATTTACCTCTCAGGGGTACTAAAAATATATCCAGGATTAATTTCTTTCATTCATCACACCAAACGTATCCAGTATATTAATTGTGTAGACGTTTGATCATGAAAAATATTCATTTTATTCAAAATCAGTGTTTAGTTATAAACTTTTAAAATCTGATTTTTTTTCTCTCTTTTGTTAAAAATATAACTAAACATAGCTTCATAAATTTCAAATAAAGTAAAAATATATTTCGAATCTATGACCAAACGCCTACTTAGTATTCCATAATATTTGAATTTTTTACTGACGTATGCAAAAGGATGTGAATATTTGGGTGTTCAATAATTGCAGCATTGTGAAAAAGCTAGCAAAAGAGTGAAAAAGAAAGAAAGCTCCAATAAATAGTAGAAGCAATAATTTTGTCAATCAGTCAAAAGAGTGATGATGCGAATGCAATACACTTTTCAAGATTAAAGACAAAAAGAGCTAATATAGATTAGATCAAAAGTGAAAAAGAAAACAAATTAGAGGGTGATTGGACATAATATGGCTTATATATAAACGATTCGAAAATATGTACTATAGTAATTTGAAAGATGAAAACATGCTTTAGAATGTTGCACTTTATCGAGACTCACAAAAGAGAAATAGGAGAAAAAGAAAACAGAGTCTAGGAAAATTAAGGAATTGGAATTTAGACATCATCAAGATGCTTCTATTCTATCCCATAGCGGAATCAGAAATTCTTACGAGATAATTCAAAATATGCTATAGTGTCACACATAAGATTTGAACATATGACCTAAAACAATTTTTGAACTCTTAACCCAAAGTAATTTTAAAGAAGAACCTTTGCTATTATACTAAAAGCAAAATCGTATGTCAAGGAAATTCAATAGTTTATATATAAATTATTTTTATCATGTGCAGCACGATTTCAACTTGAACCCCTCTACAGGGGTGGTAAGGCATTAACTGTGCATTAAATAAGTGCTACTAATAGCTAATAGCGTAGCTGCTTTAAGATCTGTAAAATTTCAACATTGAAAAGAGTTTTACATGGAGAGAGTTTCCGCTAGGATATTTTAACATGTTGTAGCACATTATATAGCGGGCAGAACTATGCTAGAATATTTTAACATGTCATAGCACATTATATTGCAGGCAGAACTACCTTAGTCTACAAGGAGTCGATTAACACCCTTTTCACAAAATATTATACTATGTAGATAAGTTAATATTCTTTTTTTAATGTATTTATTACTATTTATTGAATTTTCTTGAGTTCTTCATATATCTGAACTTTTTTCTATTTTGAATTCTATCAGTAAAAAAATCCTTGTTCCACCACTACATAACATATGCCTTATTTTTAAGATAATAATTACCCTTTATGTGGACAATACATAAAAGTGACATATAAGAAAATTTGAGTAGTTCAATTGATTTGGCTACATAAAGTTTCACCTTATTAGTGAATGTTCGATTACCTAACTAATAATTCTCTCTACCATTTCACATTTCCAACCCTTATCCCTACCCCCATTTTAAAGGAGGAAAATGTGTATAAAGAATAACAGGCAACCAGTAACAAAATTAGACAAAACAGAAGGACTGGCCAAAGTTACAGAGGACTTGTAAAATGAAATGGTAACTGTTCATTTTTTAAAAAAAAAAAAAACCTTACCTTGCAGTAGCAGGATAAACACAGCCAGCTGTGCCTGTATAGAGTAAGATCCAAAAAGAAGATGAGAAACATTTATCACCAAAAATCATACTCCATCAGATTCATTTTATGTGACATCTTTTTTTTTAGTCTATTACCAAAAAAAAAAAATACCACAGAAACAATAATTTTAAAGATACTACACAAATATCAAAAAATTATTTTAGATCACTAGTTTTAATTTTTTTTTTCTTAATTATCATGTCAGGTTAAAATTATGTCACATAAAATGGAACGGAGAGACTATTACTCCGTACTACTCCTGTGTACTGGAGGTCCTACAGAGTGTATGAAACAATGTAACTTCACTGATTATTACTATTTTTTTCGTAAAGAAGGATTGGCTTGTTGCTTACTGGGGTCAGTTGCAGTAACAGTGGCGGTGCCAGAAAAATCACATGATCCGGCAGCTTGGCCCTTCCTCTGGAAATAGCTGTTGACAGCAAAATTGCAGTGAGCTCTTACGGAATTCGGGTTAAAGCAAGGTCCGTTTGTATGGACCGGGGTGCAATCCGCCCCGGCTCCACAAGCATAGTCCAGTGTCTTTTGTAACACTGCATCACTCAATCCTTTGCAAGCGCACCATGCAGCATCTACCATTCCAAAGAGAAATACGAACAAAGAAGTAAGTGTAGTGAGCATCGATGAAATTAGACCTCATTTAGTGTAGTTTAATTTATGCACGAGGCAGCGAAATTGTGTTTGACCATAAATATAAACTGAAATTGTTTTTAAATTCTTATTAGTTATCAGTGATTTGGAGAGGGAAAATAACTTTTCAGTGTAGTTCAAATTTCAGAATTCAACTTCAAATTAAATTCTAAAATTCTATGGCCAAACTTGATTTCTAGAATTCAACTCAAAAAAAAAATAAGGTCATATTTTTTTTAAATGAAAAGGTAAGAAAAATGAAGTTGCAGCTCAAAAACGGAAACAATTTTGCAAATGTAGAAAGAATAACAAGGTGGATATGACAATAACAGTCCAGAGACGGATCTAGGATTCAAATTTTATGAGTTTTCACCACAATTTCAAGCGAATATATAAAATATTAATGGCGTTCACAGTCTAATATAAATAAACATTCAGGGAATTTCTTAACAGGTCTGAGCAAAAGCTATTCGGTTCACGTGAACTCATAACTTTGATATTATGGATCCGCCCCTGATTATAACACCAGATGCAGTTTTCAGCAGGAGAAGCACAAATTAACTTAATAGGCTGAAAAAAAAAAACTTACTTGAGTGGCCGGCCATGGCCAAAATGAGGAGTGCAAACACAAAAGCAGACATGATAAGATGAGGATAACAGAGGCTGGGGATGAAGAATGGTGCAGAGGGAGAGAAGGTAAAAACACAGAAATGTACGTATGTTGTGTGAGTGTGAAAGAGTAAGTACTGAGGAGTGCTCTCTGTGTTGGGTAAAGTGACAGGATTTTCACACACAAAAATACAACAAAGATGATACAGTGATAATAATGACTAATAAGGATTTAGATGGTGTGGCCCCCTCTTGGTGGCATTACCTTTTTTCAAAAAAAAAAAGTTAGGGTCTAGTGCATTAGCCCACCCCCCCACCCCGCCCCTCGCACCCAAACCACCTCTTTTTCAATGTAAGGTTGTAGCAACTTGTAAGAAAGAATGATATTTGTAAACTATACATTGTTTTAGATGTATGTAAAATGAACATAATTGGTTTGATTTAGGGAGTTTTGTTGAGAGTAGTTGAATCGTTAAAAATGATAAATAAAAAGTAAATTGTGGAAGTAATTGGCACCACCAAAATTTCAATCAATGGAAAACAATGAATAGTTTACAAATATCATTCTTTCTTACAAGTTGCTGCAACCTTAGAGAAAATAGATAAATGCCTTCCTAACCTATTATCGAATTCTCAACTACATACTTATACTTTGCAGGATCCTATTACCCCCTGAATTTTTCAAAAATAAAATATATATCACCCTAAAACTAGACAACCACATTCTCAACATGTAGTGATGCCCACTCGCTGCCAGCTGCTATTTTTGTTATTTATATTTATTTTTTCCTTTTTATCCCCTTTTTCATTAATTACAAAAATATCTTTACTCTTTTATTCCTCCTTCTTCTTTTCTCTTTTGTTTTTCATTTACTTCTTCCAAATTAGTCATCCATGAAAAAAATTGAAGCTATATTTATTATCATTCTTACATCACTTTAAATCATCCTTCAAGCACCTTGACGAGCTTGATTACTCATCTCTTTTTTTTTTTTTGAATTTTTTTATTATGTTGTTTCTTTGTCTTCATGACACCAAATTTGTAATATTTTATTTACGGGTTGTCGATGGTTAAATTCTTGGGTCTTCACCAAACAACAATAGAGATTGAAGATAAGATTTGATGGTTGATGTATTTTACTGACCTAAAATCGGTAAAAAGGTAGATTAATGGTGTTGATATTTTGAACTAATTTGAGATTGATAAAAATGAAAAAAGATGGATGACCCAGATCATACACTCAAAACTCATGTTTAGTTTGCTTTATGAAATTCATGACCGAAAAAAATTAATTTATAGTCATAATTATTTTAATTCACTGAATTTCTTCAATAATTATAAAAAATTCAATAAAAGAATGAATTTTTATGATGGAAGGTGTTTAATAATTCTATTTTTTCTTAGGTTTTGTTTCTACTATCTTTCTTCTTCTACTTTTTTTTTTTGTCTTTATTTTGTGATATATTTTTTTTGGAATAATGAGATTAAGGACGATTTGATTTTTCCGGCTATATGAGTAATAATTCTAATAATTATTTGATGATTTGCATGTTAGCTGTAGAAAATAGTGGTAAAAAAATATATTAGAAGATGGATAAAAAGATGTGGTTAGTGTAGTGATGGTGGTTCAAGGTGGAGGAAATGGTGATGGGGTGCATGTTGAGTAATGAGAAATAGAGGGGAAAAAAGAAAAAGAAAAAGAAACAAAAAACTTAAAGAGAAGAGTAAAAAATATATAATTAACAAAAAGTCAAATTAAAAATATTATTTGTCAATTCTTCTGACTTTCACATGCTTCCAAGAGAGTGATGACACTCTCTGTGCCATGTCAGCATCTAAGGGTGTAATTATTCCCTTTTAAAATAGTCTAGGGGGATGATAGGACTCTCGTGAAATATAAGTGTATAGTTGGAAATTCGATAATATGTTGAGGGGGCATTTGACTATTTTCTCGCAACCTTACATTGAAAAAGAGGTGGTTTGGGAGTGGGGGTGGGCTAATGCACTAGACCCGAGTTTTTGGCTAAAAATATTCTTAAATTATGCCCCTAACTTAAATCACATTCTTAAACTATCATTCTTAATAAAAAACATCCTCCGCGTATTTAAAACATAACGTCTTCTATTGATTTGTTAAAATTTATCAAAAAATTAGCGAATTCCATACAAAAGCATGTACAAAATTTCTATAATTTTATTACCAATTGGAAAAATCTTCCAAAAATAGAAAACATTTTTTTGAAACCCTTGTTTGCTGTTAAAAAATCAATGTTAGGACGGTGTGAGACTATGAGGAGACATGATCTGCTCTTCTCATTTACCAACTGAATGGAGAGCTACAGCTTAATTTCACACCATCTTCATCTTGCAAAGTCAAAATAGCATTAAATCAATAATTTATTGGGGGAAATTGATAGCTAAGGTGATGAGCAAGTTTCAGCCGATTTTGATCTCCAGTACTCGGATTTCGTTTTTAATTATTATAAGTAAAAGTCTCTGATTGACACCACTTTATACAGATTCAGTAAAAAGAAAACATTTCAACTAATAATTCTTTGATATCAAATCAAATGAAAAGTAAATAAAAACAAAATTTCTAATTAAAAGGAAGACAATGCAAAACGTTGTTGCTAAAAAAAAATCACAATGATGTTTTAGACGTATGTAGAATGAACAGAATTGGTTTGATTTAGGGAGTTTTGTTGAGAGTAGTGTGAATCGATCATGTTTTTGTGAAGAATTTGTTAGTTTTTGACAAATTTTAACAAAGGGATTAAAGTTGACAAATTTTAAAGGGAAAAAGGACAAATATACCCCCGAAACTATCATAAATGGTATCTAAATACCCTTCGTTATACTTCTAGGACACTGATTCCCCTACCATTCAAATTTTGGTTTGTATATACCCTTTGAACTAACGGAGAAACACATGTCACAATCTTAACGGACTATCCAAAATTTATTCATTTATTATCCCTGATTAAAATGCCCACTCATAAATACACCCGGATATGTATAACCCAAAAAAAAACCCAAACAGACCCACACCCAAATAAACCCATTTTCCCTTTCTTCATTGTTGCACCATCCAAACACCCCACGAAATAGATCAACACCGGAACTCCACCACACCACACCACTGCAACTTCATCTTCACCGGCAAAGCCCCAAAAACCAAAAAGACCCACACACATATTATAACCCAAAACCTTTTCAGTATACATGTTCATCTCTTGTGTGATCAATAAACCTGATGAAGGCAGCACAAAAGTGAGTCAATAACAATATGTTTGATTTCGAGAAAGATAGGGGGAAAGATGAGAGAAAGGACAAAGAGATTTATCGGTTTATTTTGAACTCGTGAGGTATTAGTGAGAGGTTTTAATTGAGAAATCATCACCAACTACCAAAATTGACAATACCCAAATGTTTATAATTTCAATAATGCAAAAAAAAAGGTTATAATTTTTGCGATTGTAAATCCATTCGAAGATTTCTGATTCTATTCGTCGGTACTATTGGCGCAACGATGAAGGAGAGACAGGTTCATGATGGTCAAGTTTCATGGTGGTCGAAGGGTCACTTCATCGTTGATTTCACCCGAAGCGAGGGAGGTTGATTTTAGTAGCAATTAGAGGTGATTTTGTTGTGAAACTTCATCGGAGAAGGTGAGTCACGACGGTGTGGTGGAGTTCCAGCGTGGGTTCGATGGGGTGTTAATTGGTTGCTGATGGTTGGTGGAACAATGAAAAAATTGGAGTTTACTTAGGATTTTTTTTTTTGGTGAAGGTGAGTTTCGGTTATAGATATCCGGGTGGGTTTATGGGTGGGTTTTTTAATTAGGGATAAAAAATAAATAAATTTTGGATAGGCCGTTAAGATTTTGACACGTGTCTCTCTGTTATTTCAAAGGGTATATACAATTCAAAATTTGGACGGTAGGGTCATCAGTGTCCTAAAAGTATAACGAAGGGTATCTAGATACCATTTACGATAGTTCGGGGTATATTTGTCCTTTTTCCCAATTTTAAATGATTGAGGGATGTTTTCTATTAAGAAAAACAATTTAAGGATGTAGTTTAAGTTGGAGATATAGTTTAAGGATGTTTTCGGCCAAAAACTCCATTTTTAATGTACCGAAAGAAAAAAGAATCATATTTTACTCTCAATTTAAATTATTTATTCTCCAAATCATATTACGAGATAAAAATAAATATCACTTAATATAAGTATTGTGGTAAATACTTATATTAATTATTAAAAGGAAAAATTACAGAAATCTCACATTTTAGTTTACTTATTACCATTATCTCCTGTAAGTTTTACAATCTCCAAAATCCCTCATTTTCGCGCATCAAATTAGTGTATCTCGCGCATCAGATTAGTGTATCTTGTATAAAATGTACATCAGATTAGTGTATCATGTATAAAATGTAATGTATCTTACTTAACGATTAATGTATTTCGTGCATCAAATTAATGTATCAGCGCTTATATTATTGTATCCGTTTGAGGGATTTCTGTAATTATAAACTTTTAAGGGATAGATTGTAATTTTGCCTTAAAAATATGTGATTTCTGTAATTTGCCCTTATTAAAATTGAATGAAGAGGGTGTGTATATAGAGTCGTCAATATGGGCTAGGTCTGTTGGACCGGCCTGGTCTAACCCGTGATTTGATAGGGCCGGACTACGATTTTTAGAGCCCATTTAAGAAAAAGGATTTTTAGCCCGGCCTGAATAAGTCTGCCGATTTGTGGGGCTTGAGAAATATGGATAGGGCTGGCCCGTGGGCCAAATAAAATTTAACTAAAATATAAATTAAAATATAGTATTAAAAATAACAAGAGTCTAAACTCAAAATTTGTTTAAAGTTTGAAAGATTATAATTTAAATACAAATTATGTTTATAAAATATGTACTACATAAAATAAAATTTCCCTAAAATTTCTAGGGAATCACTACATAGGTCGTAGCCTATGGAATATTGTCATAGTTTTTGTGTTTTATTATGATCATTGGAAAACAATTAGGTTAATATTTCTATTTAGCTATTTATGTTTTTACTTGAAATCAAACTTAATACATATTATAAAGATAATTTTATTTGTGGATTTGATTAACAAGTAGTAACACTAACACCATGTAATATTGTCTTTTTGATATTTATGATAATATTTTAAAATTATAATTTAATTTAAAAAATTATAAAAAATATACTTTTTAAAAAATAGTGTTGGTCCGGCAAAGCCCGTATCCCACGTACTTGTGAGCTGGACCGACCATTTTCTGGCCCACACAAAAAATGGGCTAGCCCGTCAAATTTCAAAGCTTGTATGGAGTGAGTCAGCCCATATTTACAGCTCTAGTATTTAAGCTTTTCAATCTTGATTTATACATATTTTTTGAGTAAACTACATAAATCACACTACCATACATCCTAATTACTAGGAATCCCGTTAGTTTTCAATATTACTATCTATACCATTTTTCGTTCATAAGATACATGAATAATAAACCTTAAGATACATGACTCTACTAGAATTTAAAAGATACATATTTTAAAGGATAGGATACATATTTTAATTAATTTGAATTAATTGTTTTAGTTTAATTCCTTAATTAAAGGAGTAAGTTATGGGAGATATAACAACCATAATGTAATTATGGCTCCATCTCATCATCAACGACTGATAACATCAAATTATTTTCTAAACTTATCTTCTTCATCAAATTATCGTCCTTTTTAATCACCAAATTTTCTAAATTTCTTTTGATCATGGCGAATATCACAATATTATTGAGTCATTCCAGTTCATGGATATCTGCATCGAATATGAAAATTATAGCAGATACATATATATGTCGACTTTTAAAATCGATATACATATTTCATTTGTTTAAATTAATTAGTTGTAACTCATTTCCTTAATTAGAGGATTAATTGAGATACATGTATCATTACTCGCGAGATACATGTATCCATCGATTTTAAAAGTCGAGATACATGATTTATAACTTTGAATTAAAGAGGTATAACTTATTTCCTTAATTAAAGGATTAATGGATGAATGATTAACAATCAAAACTGATTTACATGATCCTTGATTATCAACTTTAACAAGTTTTCCTAAAATAATGAAATCATAAATCATAGTAATTTTGTAATTGTAAACTTCATCTCCTTCATTAATTCCTTCTTTTGTATCTTAAATTTTCGAATATTTCGGCATTGAGATACATGTATCATTTTTTGTGAGATACACGTATCCATCGATTTTAAAAGTCAAGATACACGATTCATTATTTTGAATTAAAGGGGGGTAGTTTATTTCATTAATTGATGAATAATTAACAAACCAAACAGATTTACAAGATACTTGTGTATCAACTCTAACACGTGTTCCTAAAATAACGTAATCACAAGTCATAGTAATTATGTAATTGTAAACTTCATCTTCTTCATCAATTCCTTCCTTGTATCTTAAATTTCCGGCTTGAATGTTGGCGGATGAAGATTCTACAATGACAAAAACCTAATTTGTAAAAGTTTATACAATCAAATTTTACACCAATATGAACTCTATCTCAGATGCATGAATGGAATG
Source organism: Solanum gracilifrons (assembly GCA_029582605.1). Classification (NCBI taxonomy): domain Eukaryota; kingdom Viridiplantae; phylum Streptophyta; class Magnoliopsida; order Solanales; family Solanaceae; genus Solanum; species Solanum gracilifrons. Next base: position 11,037 of record JAJOOH010005302.1, read on the forward strand.
TAAACCAAGATACATGAGAATAATGAAAAATAATAATAATTTACCTCATTGATACAACAATTGTGTTGAAAAAACCTTGAACTTCTTCTGGATAATATTAGTCATCTGAAAGAAGCAAGTTAATGACTAATTTATAGAAAAGATGTATGGACCATGACGATAATGAATATGAGTTTGTATATGATGCTGATTATCACGATTTGGTTAAGGAAGAGAGAGAGAGAGAGAGAGAGATGGGGTGGATGTGAAGTACGTGGGGTGGAGGTGAACATTAGGGTAATGAGAAAATAATTTGTGTATCATTAATTAAGGAGTTTAAATTTTAAGATAATTATTCAATATCATATTTAAGAAATTTGTGTATCTAATTCAATCTTTTAAAATATATGGTATAAATATTAAAAATAGTATTATGTGTAAATTTTTTTAAACTAGAGGTAAAATAAATATATATGGTAGTAAGGTATGTCTAGTTAGGTAGTTTTTCCTTAAATAGATTCTTTTTAGGAAAAATTACATAAGTGAATGTCTTTTATTTAATGATTACCACTTTTAAGTATATTTTTAATTTATTACCATTTTTGTCAACTTTTAGCAGTACTTACTTAAACAATCTTGTTCCTTTAAACTTAGCAAAAAGTGTTGTCATTCATAACTTTTAGCAATACTACCATTCAACCAAATTGTTATATATAGTTAAAAGAATAATATTGACAAATGTCGTAAATATTTTTTAAAAAGTGTACACGCAAATGATTTTTCCTTCTTTTTAGGACATATAAATTGGACTAGAGGTACTGAATTCGGCCAAACTCTTTTAACTCCTATTCTAGTTTGTTGTTGATGAAACCTTTTGTACGTACCAATAGCCCTTAATTCTCTTTTATCAAACATAAAGACAACACTCAATTTGCACGAGCAAACACAGCGACAATTACTAAATTCACCATTGTGTTCAATGATAAAAAGAAAATCTTTATTGACAATAACAATAAAAAGAAACACACAACAACATATTCTAACTGATGAACGTTGATCTTTCAATACAAACTATTACTACTAAATTAGAAGCTTATACAAAATGGACTTACTTTTACATTCAGCCACGGGCCACGTGTCATCTGTTTATTCGGCTGTTCACCCACCGTATACTTGGGCTTCTAACCGTGGGATCGGGTGGACCACTAATGGATCAGCCCGTTGTAAAGTCAGCCCAAATGCTTCTTCCATATTTAACTTTTCTGGCAATTGTCCAGTGGGCAAAGCCCAGTTAAATGAATGGATCAAAGTTGCAGTCATCAATTGGACCATGCGTATACCCAAACTCATTCCGGGGCATATTCTTCGACCAGCACCAAATGGAATTACTACAAAGTCATTTCCTTTCACATCAACTTTGGGCTTTTCACCTCCGGGCAAGAATCTTTCGGGCCTAAACTCCAATGGATCAGCCCATTCATTTGGATCACGAGCAATGGCCCAAACGTTGACGAGAAGTGTTGAGCCTTTTGGAATGAAGTAGCCATTGATCTCACAACTCTCCGATGCAATTCTAGGGAGGGAGAGGGGTGTTGATGGATGAAGCCTAAAGGTTTCCTTGACTATGGCTTCCAAATAAATCAATTGGGCCAGGTCAGATTCCACAACGAGCCGGTTCTTTCCAACTACCATATCGATCTCCTGTTGGGCTTGGGCCAGTATTTTCGGGTTACGAATAAGCTCTGCAATGGCCCATTCCACTGTGCTAGAGGATGTGTCTGTCCCAGCTATAAACAAGTTCTGCAGTAATTCACCAAAATATGAACTGAGATCGTTGAAATTGTCTTTTGTACGTTAATTCACTTTTAAATAAAGTTAAAAGTTTTGTGAATGATTTTTTTTTTTAAATACTCATATACAAAAACTAACAACAACAACCTAGTGTAGTCCCGGATTCAAGAAAGGGTAGAGTGTACACCGACCTTACCTCTACACTGCAAAGGTAGATAGCCTGTGTTCTTTTACAGGCTCTCGATTCAAGAAAAAACAGTCAAAAAAAAGTAGAGGTAATACAAGAAACAAAATATATTAACAGAATATAAACTACAACAAAAGAATTTGGTAATCGAGATATAAAGAATCAACCAATACAACAGGGAAATCAAAGGAAAAGATACTACAAGAGCTATACTACGATTACTAACATGAACAGATAGCAAGACAAATGTCCAATCGGGTAGGGGGGGGGGGAGGGATTCAGGTCCAGATGGACTCAAATAAATCACGGGAACAAGTATTTATGGAGATCACCATCACAAGTACTAAATGACTCAAATATAAAAGCAGGCAACAACTAAGGCATCGAGGCCCTGTTGGACCATTTAATAAAGTTCATTTTTCAAGTTGCCTTAAAGTCATTCTAACATTATAGCTGTCTTCGTCAGTATTTCCAACAGAGACTTAGGATAGTTGTGGTTTCAGCACCATTCATCTCAACAACCCTTTATTACAACAATACAATTTTGATATGCCAGAGCTTAAATAAGAGGACGTGGCAGGTTAGTATTAGGCGGATGAAATCTTAGTGGGTTAAAACATGCTTAATGGGACAGGATAGAACGGTTGAAATCTTAGCGGGTTAAAACTTGCTCCGCGTAAAAGTTAGTTGGGATGACCAATTTTTGGACCGTTTGTTAATATGTAGCCAACATTTGAAATGTAACTGGATAACAATAACTTTTTAAGGCGAAACTAGTGTATGTACAAAACTGCTAATGGCTACACAAAATAACTCCAATACTTGTAACTATTCGAGTTTAAGGCTTTGAAAAGGTGAAAAATCATGAAATTTGAACTGATAAATCTTTAAACTTCAAGAATTTGTAAGTTTGTAATATTAGAGTGAATTTGTACAAGAACAAGTGATCAAACCCAGGCTATATCCTGAAATTCGAACTCATACCATTAAAATTGGAGGACAAATTAAAATTAACTTCTTAAACATTGTTTCAAGCCAAACATTATCATATAAATTAGGACATTAACATACTTCCATTTTTAGTCCGTCAAAGAAAAATGGCATAATTTCATATTTATTACCTCTATTCCTTTTTACTTGTTAGATATACTAAAAATCCATATTTGTTTTTACTTGTCCAATTTGAAATTAAGAGATAATTGTAAGAGGCGTACCAAAAGTAAAGCTTTAATTTCTGTATCAGTAAGCTTTCCTCCATTATCGTCTTCTTCATTTTTCAGAGAGATCAACGTATTCAACAAATCCCCCTGTTCGTTCGATTTTCCAATTCGCTTTCCCTTGTGTTCTTCGAGGATCGTGGTTAAGAACGCGTCGAAACGCGCGTGGAGTTTCTTCATTTTTCCAGCTACGCCTTGAATGTCCATCCAATCAAGCGCCGGAATAAAATCGCCGATGTTGAAAACTCCGGCGAGCACCATCATCTCCACCACCATTAACTTGAACTCTTCCGCTTGTGGATCGATACCGTTAGTACCGTCGGCGAATACCCGCTTCCCAAGCATCACACGCGCAAGTGCATTCGTGGTGCACACGTTCAACAGCTGCCCTAATTTGATTGGCTTTTGGCCAGCATTTGCTAAGGCGCCCGTAAGTGTTCTGACTTCTTCCTGCAGTTGTAAACTTGTAATTAGTTAGGCTAAATAAATGAGAAGTTAACATTTGTGATAATTCTTCTAAGAGTCTAAAAAATGTTAATTAAAAAACTAACTTAATTAAATTAATGTGCGTGTGCCTATAAAGCTCATATAAATAAAAGTTCAATAAACGGAGTAAATATCCGCACTCAATATTTTGATCAATCAATATAGTATCTTGCCTCAAGTATTAATCAAAAGGTTAAAAAAAACGGATATTACTTAACCAAGAGTGTACAAAATGAAAACAGATGGAATTGTTCACATGGTAAGCACACTAAACTTTTAATTGTATGATTGTGAGTTTGAGTCGCCAAGAGAACAAAAAGATGAAAATTCATGGAGAGGTAAAAAAAAAAAACAAGCACCAGCTATAGTTTCGGGCTCCATTTGCAAGCCTTGCAAATAATCTCACTACCTTCCCGAGCAAGATCAATGAGTGTACAAAATAGAGTAGTATGTCATCAGGGGCGTATATGAGGAGGTCACCGGGTTTACGTGAACCCATGCTCTTCTTCCGAAATCATGTAGAATAGTATTGTAAATTTTTAAAAATACTTATATATGGATGTGTGAACCCACACTCGAAATATTATATAATGCGATGATGATTAGCTACACCTCTCTAAGTGAGGATAGAAATTTAAATATTATATCTATCTTGTTTTTTATTTCATTCTAACATTGGGTAACACCTCTCACATATATTAGAATTATTTTTGAACCTATAGTTTTAAATATTTAACGAGTTCAAGTGATAAAATCTAAAAATCAAATTGATCAAATCTATATATTAGATCTACTTTTTCATAATAGTGCACTCATCCTCTCAAAATTCTGAGTACGCCTCTATGTCATTCTTATTATTGGCGTTAATATACCGTATAAATGCTATAGAATCTCGCACGTAATTCTCATATATAAGACATGGGACCTTTCATTCAGTCAATCACTTTCCTATAAAAAAAATATAAAAATGAAACACCATCTACATGAAGTAATAATAGAGTATTTAAAATTTCGTAGCAAGTCAAATTATGTCACTTCAATTTGACAATTGCATCAATACTTATATAAAACTTGGCAGATCAAGTGTCAAAATAAATTGATTTTTTTGAAAAAAACCTGTCGGACATGGCGGAAGTCATCTAAAGCTTTAGCCGAAAAAAGATGAACAGAACAAATTTTCCTTAGCATACGCCACCGTGGTCCGTAAGGTGCAAAAACAAGGTCATGGTAATTATAAGCCATGTGTTTCGCCCCAGAGTTCGGTGGGCGGCTCGAGAAGTTAGCGTCATGATTTTTCAAAAATTGAGCCGCCACCGAAGCTGAGGCCGCAACCACCACGTCCACGAACCCCATGCGAAGGTGCATGAGTGGCCCGTAAGTTCGGGCCATTGATGCAGTGGACTGGTGCGGCTTCGGACCTAATTGGACAATGTTTCCGATTATTGGCCATGGTTTTGGACCGGGTGGTAGTGGCACTGGGTAACGTTTACGAAAAAATAAGCTAATAATGAAATGTAGAATAAAAGTGGAAATAATAGTGTATAGAATTAAGGAAAAAATAGCCATTTGGTGGAGTGTAATTTTAGAAGGAAAAGTTGGACAATAATAGTAGTAGCTAACACGGACTATAAATAGAGAGAAAATAAAGAGAGAGCGGGACCATATACTGGTAACTTAACTTAAGCCATAAAACTTATAAAATGACAACACACAATTTTATTAGTTCGATTGATTGATTATCTGAATTTTTACTTTATTGGTCAAACTTCGATTCCCACTTTGTAATTTTCTTTCCACCCCCTTCCCATGCACGTACCCTCAATTCGGAAAGAACAAAAAACTTATCTAACGTTTATATTGATTTGATATTATTGAAGTATATGACTATTTAACCAGAATTGATAAAGATCTTAGGCTCAAATTGCACTATCACTCATTATTAAAAGAAATTTTCATATGGTAATATCATGAAAAAGAATCAAGAATGTACGGAACATGTTATATATATAAAAAAAAAAAAAAACTTAATTATTTAAACATACTAATCATCAATTCCACAAATATAAGCAAACGTCACGCACAACGGTACAAGTAATTTTTTACTAATTTACTGTAATTTGTTTACTTCTTATTTTTCAGCACGAGTTGGTAGTTGCCAAATTGCAATGAGTGTAGTATTTAATTTCTGTCACATTATTGTGTTTGCTAAATTAGGTTATATTATTCTTTTGGGAAACTGAAGTGATGAAATATTTGGTCATTGTAAATTTGGAAACTAGAATTTAATTATACTTTAACCAAATCTTGTGACAAAATAGCGGCGGTATACCAAATCAAATAAAATTTATTATAATCAATTAATTAAGGAAGTGAAATATTCATTAACTAATTAATCATAGTCAAGTAATAGAAGTATGTGTGCAACACATATTATACATTTATTGATTTAGTATAAATACATGATATTAATAAGTTTTTACCATGACATAGGTATAATGATCCCTTACTTATTAGCTGAAATCTGAATAAATACGTAATAATTAATAAGGAGAAAAATATTGACTGATACTAGTAAGAAAAGTTATATTTTTTTAAAAATCCCTCTTTTTCATCTTTTTTGCTCTCTCAGTAATTCAATTCCAGAACCTCAATCTACAGGTGGAGAGTGCTTACTATCTCAACTATTTTTTATATCAGTTACGTGCGATTCACTTTTATTGTCCTTGGTAAAAACCTTAATATATATTTACCACTAGTAAATGTTTTAGATAATAGTGCGTATATTGCCTATAATAAATGTGTTAAAAGTCAAAATTAATAAATTATTCTCTAGTACGTACAAACACATATGGATATTAAATATATTATCTAATCGGTTGCTTTGCTTGGTGATTGATGAAACACGAAACAATGTCAACTACGGCAAATTACGTCTAACTAAGAATATATATTTTAGGAAAGAAATAGTAAAAGAAATATCGATAGGTATTTTCAGCTCATGATATATGTAGGGTTTTCTGCATTAAATATACGTTATTTTATTTTACAATAATAAAAAAATATAATATACTAAGTATATCACATTAATGACCAAACAGCCACAACTGCTCAAATGTACTAAATTCCAGTGGATTGTCTTTTTTACTTCTTTTTTCCCCCAATTTTTCAAACAAATGGTCATTTAAAAATAATTAAATAGTGGGAGAGGGAAAAAAGAAGGAACAATCTGGATGTTATTGTCATTATTTAAGCTAAAAGCTTATTGGTGAATCACAATCACTATGGATTTCATTATTTATTCAATGGTCATTTGTTTTAAAATGTGAAAGGTGGAAAAAAAAAAATTTAAAAAAAAAACCATCAAAGTTTACATTTTATGGCTTTTGTGACTATTTAATTACTTACTAATGTAAGTAGTATAATGTTAAATTATAAAATAAAGTTATTTTATTTCGATGCAAAAATTTATAATTACGTTATTATCTAAGTTTAAAATTTATCCCATTTGACTAGCCTTTTTTTAAAAAGAAAATTATAAAAATTATTTGAGGGTAGAAGAAGCCAAGAAGGGAAAATGAAGAAGGAATCACAATGTGAAAAATTAATCTAATACCAACAAAGTGAAGCTTAGATAGTTAACCAACTGACCTATCACGATCATTTTGAGAAGACTGAAAGAGGATCTACTGAGGGCAGAGTGGATGTGTTTAATTATTATTGGAGACTGAAAATATTTAAAATAGTGCAATTTGTATGAACCACAAATTCTACCTACAATTGACTTTTGTGATATTTTGAAACAAACCCAGCAGACAGGCAAACTGGTGCAATAATATTGAGCTGTCTATAATGCCCAACTTGTCATCAATTTTCACGTCCTTCATTTTCCTTTTTGTGACAACGACTCAAACGTTTTGTAAAAAACGAAAGGGAAAAAGAACAAATATACTCCTAAATTTTTGTAAATGATATTTAAATATCCTTTGTTATATTTTCTGGACACTAATGTTCTTATCGTCCAAATTTTGAGACGTATATAATTTTTCTACTAACGACGGAATACGTGTCGCAATCTAAAAGCGTCTACCCAAAATCCACCCGGATTTATTAAAAAGCCCACCCGAATTTATCAAAATCCACCCACAAATTATAACCCAAAACCGTCTGCTCTTTTATCCACTCATTTTGATTCTAAATTCCATTATAAATAGACCCACTTGATTTTTTGTTAGCAAATATAATTTCATAAACCCATTTTGATCCTCAATTAATTATAAACAGACCCAGATAAAAAAAAAATAGTAAATTTCAGATGATTTTTTGTTATATTTAGCTTTTAAAAAATAATTTATGATGCTCCACTATAAATATTTTTTTCTAACAGATGCTCCAGCTGAATACTACATCAAATTCTTTGACTTGAGGAGAAGAAATAATTCTTTTACCTTCACTATAAATTCTTTTAAATTATTTTTTAAAAGCTAAATATAATAGTCACATTTTTAATATTACTAGGAATTTCATTAAATACTACGGCAAATTCTTTCTTCTCCTCTGCTCGACCAGGGCGTTGATGATGGCGGCGGAAGCGATAACAAGACTTCACAAATACATTGGGTTTATAAAAATTCTGTTAGTTTTGAATGGGAAGTTGTTGCTCTTAAAGAAAGAAAGAAGAGGAAGAAAAACAGAAAAAACATTCAAATTGACAGTGAAACGGGTTTGGGTTGGGTGGGGTTTATTTTATTTGATAAAAAAAACTAGCTGGACCAATGAAATTTTGTCACTTGTGTAGTTAAATTCCACATCAGATTTCTGTTAACTAAAGGGTATTTTTGAGTCTAAAAAAAGGTTAAGGGTATTTTTAAATGGAAAAATTGTATGAAATATCAAATTATTAATTCAAATTAAATATTATAGTCATAATTTCTTTTATTTATAATTCGCAGCAAACATTTCATGTTTTTTGCCATAGTCAGTGGCGGAGCTAGAAATTTCATGAAGGGTGTCCAAGTGTTAAAGTGAACCCGCTCTTTTTAAAAAGTGGAAAAAATTTGTTACTAGTGAGATTCGAACACACAAATATTTTAAGTTCGTGTGTCTTTACTCTTTCAAGGCGCATGGAATCACTAGATTACATTATATTGTTGTCTCAAGGGTGTCCAAAATATATTATTTAGCCACTTTATTTATTATTTTACTTGTATATACGATATAATTTTCTAACGAAGGGTGTCCAATTAGACACCCTGTCATAAGGGTGGCTACGCCACTGGCCATAGTGATACTTAAATTCTTCCTCTGTCACTAATTGCTTGTCCACTTTTGAATTGACACACCTATTAAGAAAATAATTATTGACATAGTGAGTTTACCATTTTATTTCTATTAATTATGAAGTGGATGAATTAAAAACTTAAGATTTTCAAGAAGTTCTACCTTTTTCAAAGTAATTAGTTGAGGGTATAACAGATAAAAAAAAAATAAAAAAAATATTCATTTCTTGATTTGTCAAAATGGACAAGTAATTAGGGACACAGGAAGTAAAAAATAATTAACCAATCCTAGTTTTAAGGGATGTGTGTATCTAAATATATCTTTTAAAATATATGTAATAAAATATTAAAAGTGATAATAGATGTAATTCTTTGAAAGTAAAGATAAGTTCAGTATATATAATAGGCGAAATGGTCTAATAGACCCCTATACTTGTTTGAGTTTGTATTGTAGACCCTTCTACATAACTCCTTACCAACTGATCTCTTAAACTCAATCAAAACAAGATTTTTAAACTCCTCCTACTATGTGTGTAATTCATTCGCCTATAAATAGATGACATGTCATATCTATGTCACATAAATCAATAACATGTCATAATTATCTTCATTAACTATATTTTTAATTATTAATCAAAAATAATAAATAAAAAGAAAAATAATAAAAATTTAATTGATTCAATTAAAATAAAATTTGGGACTCCACACACCAAAATTTAAATGTATGTCTAGTTAGATAGTTTTCCAAAATGCAAACAATTGAAATAAAGCAATTCACAATTATAATCGGTCATTCGCACAAACCATTAATATTTGTTCCTATATTGAAACAAATCAGTAATTTTTTTCCCTGTGATATTTTTACCCTTTAGCAGTTGAGATAATTTTCCGAACACAGATAGAAAAAGATTATTTTTTCAGAAAATCAGCGAAATACAATTTTCTATTTAGACATTTTCAAGTTACATAAAGCAACAACACAACAAAATCAACA
>JAJOOH010005303.1:0-36269 GCA_029582605.1 Solanum gracilifrons
TTTTTTTTTTTTTTTTTTTTTTTTTTAATTTGTGACTCTTTTTTCTTTTTTTTTATTTTGACTATATTTTGATTTCAAAAGAGGGGTATGAAAGAAAATAAAATTAAGGCTCAAAAGGGACAACAAAGGATTATACGATGATCGAATAGTAGAATGAAATGTCTTCGTCATATCAATTATTACAAATGTCAAATACAAGCATGCCCTTTAAGATGTGAAAATCATATATTATCTCTTTGCAACGTATGCCTTGATGGATATGTTTATCATTTGTGTTCCATATTTGTCAGCTTGAAATCTACATTTGAGTAACACCTTATTATAATTTGTTTATTTATTTACTTCTTCTTTTTGAAAAAATAATTTGATAAGACATTGATCAAATCTATTTAGGATTGCATGTGTAACACACTTGATAACATGAATAAGATCTTTGCATATTTTATTTTTTACTAAAACTAAATAACAAACCTTTTTTTTTTAGAACTTTAAGATAAAATCTTGTTTCTTCTTGAATTACTAAAAGAAAATTAAGAAAAGTCTATTTTTGATCTTGAATTTCCTACCAAAATGAAATAAAAAAACAATCTTTTTCTTACTTTTCTTTTGAATGATGAATTCGAAAATAAGGTTAATTTTTTGTAAGTAGATAAAAATAAATATTTATTGAATAAAGATCAAAGCTTCTATGCTTTTTTTTTTTAAGGAAATAAAACTTTTTCTTTTTCGAATAAAGATCACCGAACCCAAATAGGGTTGCCTACATATCTCATTGAATTGAGAATCAAGTGTGCGTAGTTCGTTCAAATTGGATGGTTAACTTAGTTAAGTAGTGAAAAATCTTTCATTTCATTTTTTAAAAAAGGTATAATAACTTCTAAAAGAAGAAATATTTTTATGTTTTCTCTTCTTTTTTTTTCTTTCTAAAAATTGAAATATAACAGTTTTCATTACATTAACCACACTAAAATGAGTCAACTTATAGAGACTTTATAAATAAATGCATTTTCATGTAGCATATAAGATGATCTAAGTGGTCAAGTAAAAGAGGGATACTTGTCCTAGACGGACCCAACTCTTATTTCGAGGCTCACTAAATCAAAATGCAAATGATACAAATAAGTGGAGTCTTCTAGGGATAAGCATGCCTATGTTCCAATTTTACTAGGTTCAAACCTAAAGGAGATAGGTATCTAGACTGGCTTACCCGAGTGGACAACCCGAGCCAGAGATGGGCAACTTATCGATAGCAGCGCTATTTTGACTTCATTATTGGTCCAACCCCTCCTTAAATGTGTGATTAAATATCCTTCATTGGGCGTCAAGACACTCTAGTTTTATCTTAAGGGAAAGTAGGATGCATAAATGCATTCCTATGAACGTGTGTTAAGTGTATTCAAAGACTCAGGGGTGCACAAGAGAAGATAACTTAGTACTGTTCAACAAATATAAAAGCGATAAATGAGCATCAAGTAGCACATTAAGCCATCATACAGAATATATCCAAACAAATATTATAATAAAATCAAGCAAAAGTCAATATAACAAAGCTCGAATTCTGGTTCGTCCCCAACGGAGTCGCCAGAGATGTCACACCCCTTTTCCGACCGGAGGAAGGGTTTTTCCAATTAAAGTGACGGTATTCATTAAGGGACCATTTAATTTGTTTCAGAGTCGCCACTTGGAATTGAGTTGTGGTGCTCCAAGTCACATTTTTATTTAATCCCAAATCATAAGGAAATGACTCTTTATTTGGTCTGCGAATTAGAAATTCGGGAAAGGAATTTTGTTGACCGATAGGAAGGTATTAGGCATCCCTCGAGTCCTGTGGTTCTAGCACGGTCACTTTTATTAACTTTTACTTATTTTAACTATTTTTTTGGATTTATTATTTTTAGGACACGATTTAGTTATTTTTATTGTTGAATTTTTCTTAGTCTGAACCAAGATGCGTAACCGCATTCTCGGTCTTGAAATTTAGAGGCATAACTACATTTTCCTCTCGAGTACGTCACACCTAATAATTCCTATTTACACCTCTTGATTTTAATTGATGAAAGTTTAATTATTAAAATAATTTGGCTAAGGTGCGTAACCGCATCCTTGAATTTGGCCAAGGTGCGTAACCGCATCCTTGAGTTTCTTAAGTATCTCAAAAAGATGTAGAACCGCATTCTTAATTGAGATGAAATTTAAATAATATTGTTACATGAACGAACAAAAATTTTAAAAAAATATTTTCTAATACATAATAAGTTATTCTTATAATAGTTGTCAATATACTACATTAAAAATATTTCCTTAAATATTAGAATAAATAGTTTCAACATTCTAAAGATCTTCATTGTTTAGCGATATGTTAGATTTAAATAATTATATTTCAATATTATAATATTAAAATTGAACACACTTAAATTTCTAGCAATTTCATAATATTGGAATCAAGTCTTATATAATCATGAAATAAAACTATACTATGAACATTTATTACGTAGGAAACATCCTTATTCTTAAGGAGTTGGACATATACAATAAACACTAAGTCAATAAACACTAGTACCCTATTTAGATTATTATTTTTTATGAACAAATTCACTATAAAAACAAAACCAAATTAAATCAAAATAGTATACCATTGTGCCTAGCAAAATAACATAACTCAAACTACAATTAATACGAGTTGGTGTGAATTATACCACCCACTAATAATCATTATTATAGCAGAAAATGGTCCATAATAATCCACATATAAAAAACTAATAAGCATACGTACCGGAGAAAAATTAACACAAAAATTTGAAATGTATTTTATCAAAACCTCAACTATTTTATAAAAGTAGAATATAGCATCCACACGCCCAATAAAAATAAGTAACTATAAATTTCTAGGCTTGATCTATTGGAGAAGCATAAATATCTTTGGAAAATATTGTAAAGAAATGTATTAAGTAAAAAGTTATTTGTGAATCTGCAGTAGTTGGATTTACATAGAGTCTGTACTAACAAATACTTATAACAATAACTTTACAGAAACATAAACGACAAAGTTTAAAATATGTACTCAAAACAACAATTAATATCATAAGCATAATTAATGACTGTAGCAAAAACACACCAGGATCTGTAACAATAAAATGAAACAGAAAGGAAAAATCGAGTTCATTAAATGCACAATGTTACCTTGAGGAAATCATTCCCCTCTAATACCCGAGGTTTAAAGAAATAGATCCTCTCAGGATAAAACGATTTTATTCACCACTGTAATAATACAAAAACAATAGTGTCAGTGATTCACTCAACATGAGCTAAGTACACAATATTTAATTGTGCAGAAGAAGAAGAAAAAGAAGTTCATAATCAAATATTTAATTGAGCAGAAGAATAAGAAGAACTTCAGAATTTTCGTTGTTTTAAAATGAGAGGGAGCCCCTCTATTTATAGACAACAAAGGGTAGTGTGAACAAATGTTTATTGTGCCTTACCGGTAAGGTCACAACTCTTTGGAGAAGTCACAACTCTTCGGAAAGGTCACAACCTTTCATAAATGTTACAACCTGTCACAAAAGTCGCAACTCTTCATAAAACTCATAACTTTTCATAAAAGTCACAACTTTTAATAAAAGTCGCAACTCTTCATAAAGTCACAACTTTTTAATAAGTCACAATTTTTAATAAAAGTCGGAACTCTTCATAAAAGTTACAACTTTTCATAAAAGTCACAACTTTTAATAAAAGTCAACCTTTCATAAAAGTTGCAACTTTTCATCAAAGTCACAACTTTTCATAAAAGTCACAACTTTTAATAACAGCCACAATTATTCATGAAAGGGAAGGTTAATTTTGAAAATAAATAAATTAAAAAGGAATCCTTGTTTGTGGTGGCACTTTGTAGAATATTGTAAAGAAATGTGTTCTGTAAAAAGTTATTTGTGAATCTGCAGTAGTAGGATTTACTTTACAGAAACATTAACAACAAAGTTTAAAACATGAACTCAAAAATAACTATTAATATCAGAAGCATAAATTAATGATGGTAAAAAAAATATACTAGTATATGTAACAATAGAATGAAACAAAAAGGAAAAATCGAGCTCATTGAATGCACAATGTTTTCTTAAGTAAATCATTCCTCTCTAGTACCTGAGGTTTAAAGAAATAGATCCTCTCAAGATGAAACGATTTTATTCACCAGTGTAATGATACAAAAACAATAGTGTCAGTAAGCCACTCAACATGAGCTAAGTACACAATATTTAATTGTACAGAAGAAGAAGAAGAAGAAGAAGAAGTTCATAATCAAATATTTAATTGTGCAGAAGAATAAGAAGAAGTTTAGAATTTCTGTTGTTTTAAAATAAGAAGGAACTCCTCTATTTATAGACAACAGAGGGTAGTGTGAACAAATGCTTATTGTACCTTATCGGAAAGGTCACAACTCTAAGGGAAGGTCACAACCTTTCATAAATGTTACAACCTGTCACAAAAGTCACCACTCTTCATAAAAGTCACAACATTTTATCAAAGCCACAACTTTTAATAAAAGTCAGAACTCTTCAAAAAAGTTACAACTTTTCATAAAAGTCACAACTTTTAATAAAAGTCAACCTTTCATAAAAGACGCAACTCTTCATAATAGTCACAACTTTTAATAACAGCCACAATTTTTCATGAAAGAGAAGGCTAATTTTGGAAATAAATAAATTAAAAAGGAATTCTTGTTTGTGGTGGTGCTTTGGAGAATGTTGTAAAGAAATGTATTCTGTAAAATGTTATTTGTGAATCTGCAGTAGTTGGATTTACATAGAGTCTGTAATAACAAATACTTATAACAATAACTTTAAAGAAACATAAACAACAAAGTTTAAAACATGTACTCAAAAACAACAATTAATATCATAAGCATAAATTAATGTCTGTTAAAAAACATACCAGGATCTACAGCAATAGAATGAAACAGAAAAGAAAATCGAGATCATTGAATGCACAATGTTTCCTTAAGGAAATCATTCCGCTCTAGTACCCGAGGTTTAAAGAAATAGATCCTCTCAGGATGAAACGATTTTATTCACCAGTGTAATGATACAAAAACAATAGTGTCAGTAAGCCACTCAACATTAGCTAAGTACACAATATTTAATTGTGCAGAAGAAGAAGTTCAGAATCAAATATTTAATTGTGCAGAAGAATAAGAAGAAGCTCAGAATTTTCTTTGTTTTAAAATGTAAGGGAACCCCTCTATTTATAGACAACGAAGGGTAGCGTAAACAAATGTTTATTGTGCCTTATCCGAAAGGTCACAACTCTTTGGAGAAGTCATAACTCTTCGGAAAGGTCACAACCTTTCATGAATGTTACAATTTGTCACAAAAGTCGCAACTCTTCATAAAAGTCACAATTTTTAATAAAAGTCGCAATTATTCATAAAAGTCACAACTTTTAATAAAAGTCACAACTTTTAATAAAAGTCGCAACTCTTCATAAAAGTTACAACTTCGAATAAAGTCAAAACATTTAATAAAATTCAACCTTTCATAAAAGTCGCAACTCTTCGTAAAAGTAACAAATTTTCATAAAAGTCACAACTTTTAATAACAACCACAATTTTTCATGAAAGGGAAGGATAATTTTGGAAATAAATATATTAAAATGAAATCCTTGTTTGTGGTGGCGCTTTGGAGAATGTTGTAAAGAAATGTATTCTCTAAAAAATTATTTGTGAATCTGCAGTAGTTGGATTTACATTGAGTTTGTACTAACAAATACTTATAACAATAACTTTACAGAAACATAAACAACAATGTGTAAAACATGTAATTAAAAACAACAATTAATATCATAAGTATAAATTAATGACTGTAAAAAAAAACATACTAGGATCTGTAACAATAGAATGAAACAAGAAGGAAAAATCGAGCTCATTGAAGGCACAATGTTTCCTTAAGGAAATCATTCCCCTCTAGTATCCAAGATTTAAAGAAATAGATCCTCTCAGGTTGAAACGATTTTATTCACCAGTGTAATGATACAAAAACAATAGTGTCATTGAGCCTTTCAACATAAGTTAAGTACACAATATTTAATTGTACAGAAGAAGAAGAATAAGTTCATAATCAACTATTTAATTGTGCGGAAGAATAAGAAGAAGTTCAGAATTTTCACTGTTCTAAAATGAGAGGGCACTCCTCTATTTATAGACAACAAAGGGTATTGTGAACAAATGTTTATTGTGCCTTATCGGAAAGGTCACAACTCTTTGGAGAAGTCACAACTCTTCGGAATGGTCACAACCTTTCATAAATTTTACAACCTGTCACAAAAGTCGCCACTCTTCATAAAATGACAACTCTTCATAAAAGTCACAGTTTTTAATAAAAGTCAGAACTCTTCATAAAATTTACAACTTTTCATAAAAGTCACAACTTGAACTTTTAATAAAAGTCACAACTTTTAATAACAACCACAATTTTTCATGAAAGGGAAGGCTAATTTTGGAAATAAACAAATTAAAAAGGAATCCTTGTTTGTGGTGGCGCTTTGGAGAATGCTGTAAAGAATTGTATTCTGTAAAAAGTTATTTGTGAATCTGCGGTAGTTGGAATTACTTTATAGAAACATTAACAACAAAGTTTAAAACATGCACTCAAAAACAACTATTAATATCATTAGCATAATTTAATAACAGTCAAAAAAACATACCAGGATAAGTAACAATAGAATGAAACAAAAAGGAAAAATCGAGCTCATTGAATGCACAATGTTTCCATAAGGAAATCATTCCCCCTCTAGTAACCGAGCTTTAAAGAAATAGATCCTCTCAGGATGAAATGATTTTATTCACCAGTGTAATGATACAAAAACAATAGTGTCAGTGAGCCACTCAACATTAGCTAAGTACACAATATTTAATTGTGCAGAAGAAGAAGAAGAAGAAGAAGTTCATAATCAAATCTTTAATTGTGCAGAAGAATAAGAAAAACTTCAAAATTTTCGTTGTTCTAAAATGACAGGGAACCCCTCTATTTATAGACAACAAAGGGTAGTGTGAACAAATGCTTATTGTGCCTTATCGAAAAGGTCACAACTCTTTGGAGAAGTCACAACTCTTCGGAAATGTCACAAACTCTCATAAATGTTACAACCAGTCACAAAAGTCGCCACTCTTCATAAAAGTCACAAGTTTTCATAAAAGTCACAACTTTTCATAAAAGTCACAACTTTTAATAAAAGTCGAAACTCTTCATAAAAGTTACAACTTTTCATAAAAGTCACAACTTTTAATAAAAGTAAACCATTCATAAAAGACGCAAATCTTCATAATAGTCACAACTTTTAATAACATCCACAATTTTTCATGAAAGGGAAGGCAAATTTTGGAAATAAATAAATTAAAAAGGATTCCTTGTTTGTGGTGGTGCTTCGGAGAATTTTGCAAAGAAATGTATTTTATAAAAAGTTATTTGTGAATCTGCAGTAGTTGGATTTACATAGAGTTTGTACTAACAAATACTTATAACAATAATTTTACAGAAACATAAACAACAAAGTTTAAAACATGTACTCAAAAACAACAATTAATATCATAAGCAAATTTTATGACTGTAAAAAAAACATATCAGGATCTATAACAATAGAATGAAACAGAAAGGAAAAATCGAGATCATTGAATGCACAATGTTTCCTTAAGGAAATTATTCCCCTCTAGTACCCGAGGTTTAAAGAAATAGATCCTCTCAGGATGAAACGATTTTATTGACCAGTGTAATGATACAAAAACAATACTGTCAGTAAGCCACTTAACATGAGCTAAGTATACAATAAATAATTGTGCAGAAGAAGAAGAAATTTAGAATCAAATATTTAATTGTGCATAAGAATAAGAAGAAGTTCAGAATTTTCGTTGTTTTAAAATGAGAGAGAACCCTTCTATTTATAGACAACAAAGGGTAGTGTGAACAAATGTTTATTGTGCCTTATCGGAAAGGTCAGAACTCTTTGGAGAAGTCATAACTCTTCGGAAAGGTCAAAACCTTTCATGAATGTTACAACTTGTCACAAAAGTCGCAACTCTTCAAAAAAGTCACAACTTTTCATAAAAGTCGCAACAATTCATAAAAGTCACAACTTTTCATAATAGTCATAACTCTTCATAAAAGTTACAACTTTTCATAAAATTCACAACTTTTAATAAAATTCAACTTTTCATAAAAGATGCAATTCTTTGCAAAAGTCACAAATTATCATACAAGTCATAACTTTTAATAACAACCACAATTTTTTATGAAAGGGAAGGATAATTTTGGAAATAATTAAATTAAAAAGGAATTCTTGTTTGTGGTGGCGGTTTGGAGAATGTTGTAAAGAAATGTATTCTCAAAAAAATTATTTGTGAATCTACTGTAGTTGGATTTACATAGAGTCTGTATTAAAAAAATACTTATAACAATAACTTTACAGAAACATAAACAACGAAGTGTAAAAGATATAATCAAAAATAGCAATTATTATTATAAGTATAAATTAATGACTATAAAAAAAACATACTAGGATCTGCAACAATAGAATGAAACCTAAAGGAAAAATCGAGCTCATTAAATGCACGATATTTCCTTAAGAAAATCATTCCCCTCTAGTACTCGAGATTTAAAGATATCGATCCTCTCAGGATGAAATGATTTTATTCACCTGTGTAATGATACAAAAATAATAGTGTCAGTGAGACATTTAACATGATCTAAGTACACAATATTTAATTGTGCAGAAGAAGAATAAAAAGTTTAGAATCAAATATTTAATTGTGCAGAAGAATAAGAAGAAGTTCAGAATTTTCACTGTTTTAAAATGAGAGAGAACCCTTCTATTTATAGACAACAAAGGGTAGTGTGAACAAATGTTTATTGTGTCTTATCGAAAAGGTCACAACTCTTTGGAGAAGTCATAACTCTTCGGAAAGGTCAAAACCTTTCATGAATGTTACACTTATCACAAAAGTCGCAATTGTTCATAAAAGTCACAACTTTTCATAAAAGTTGCAACTATTCATAAAAGTCGCAACTTTTCATAAAAGTTGCAACTATTCATAAAAGTCGCAACTTTTCATAAAAGTCACAACTTTTAATAAAAGGCGCAACTCTTCATAAAAGGCGCAACTCTACATAAAAGTTACAACTTTTCATAAAAGTCACAACTTTTAATGAAATTCAATCTTTCATAAAAGTCGCAACTCTTCGTAAAAGTCACAAATTTTCATAAAAGTCATAACGTTTAATAACAACCACATTTTTTCATGAAAGGGAAATATATCTTTGGAAATAAATAAATTAAAAAGGAATCCTTGTTTGTGTTGGCGCTTTGGAGAATGTTGTAAAGAAATGTATTCTCTAAAAACTTATTCGTGAATCTGCAGTAGTTGGATTTACATAGAGTTTGTATTAATAAGTACTTATAACAATAACTTTACAGAAACATAAACAACAAAGTGTAAAACATGTAATCAAAAACAACAACTAATATCATAAGTATAAATTAATGATTGTTAAAAAAACATAATAGGATCTGTAACAATAGAATGAAACAGAAAGGAAAAATCGAGCTCATTAAATGCACAATGTTTCCTTAGGGAAATCATTCGTCTCAAGTACCCGAGATTTAAAGAAATATATCCTCTCAGGCTGAAACGATTTTATTCACCTGTGTAATGATACAAAAACAATAGTGTCAGTGAGCCACTCAACATTAGCTAAGTACACAATATTTAATTGTGCAGAAGAATAAGTTCAGAATCAAATATTTAATTGTGCAGAAGTATAAGAGGAAGTTCAGAATTTTTTTTGTTATAAAATGTGAGGGAACCCCTCTATTTATAGACAACGAAGGGTAGTGTGAACAAATGCTTATTGTGCCTTATCAGAAAGGTCACAACTCTTTAGAGAAGTCACAACTCTTCGAAAAGGTCACAACCTTTCATAAATGTTACAACCTGTCACAAAAGTCGCAACTCTTCATAAAAGACACAACTTTTAATAAAAGTCACAACTTTTAATAAAAGTCGCAACACTTCATAAAAGTCACAGCATTTCATAAAAGTTGCAACTCTTCATAAAAGTCACAACTTTTCATAAAAGTCACAACTTTTAATAAAAGTCAACCTTTCATAAAAGTCGCAACTCTTCATAAAAGTCACAACTTTTCAGAAAAGTCACAACTTTTAATAACAGCCACAATTTTTCATGAAAGGGGAGGCTAATTTTGGAAATTAACAAATTAAAAAGAAATCCTTGTTTGTGGTGGCGCTTTGGATAATGTTGTATATAAATGTATTCTGTAAAAAGTTATTTGTGAATCTGCAGTAGTTGGATTTACATAGAGTCTGTGCAAACAAATACTTATAACAATGACTTTACAGAAACATAAACAACAAAGTTTAAAACATATACTCAAAATCAATAATTAATATTATAAGCATAAATTAATGACTATAAAAAAAACCTACCAGGATATGTAACAATAGAATGAAACAGTAAGGAAAAATCGAGCTCATTGAATGCACAATGTTTCCTTAAGGAAATCATTCCCCTCTAGTACCTGAGGTTTAAAGAATTAGATCCTCTCAGGATGAAACTATTTTATTCACCAGTGTAATGATACAAAAACAATAGTGTCAGTGAGCCACTGATCATGAGCTAAGTACACAATATTTAATTATGCTGAAGAAGAAGAAGAAGAAGAAGTTCAGAATCAAATCAAATATTTATTTATGCAGAAGAATAAGAAGAAATTCAGAATTTTCGTTGTTTTAAAATGAGAGGAAATCCCTCTATTTAGAGACCAAAAAGAATAGTGTGAACAAATGCTTATTGTGCCATATCGGAAAGGTCACAACTCTTTGGAGAAGTCACAACTCTTCGAAAAGGTCACAACCTTTCATAAATGTTACAACCTGTCACAAAAGTCGCAACTTTTCATAAAAGTCACAACTTTTCATAAAAGTCACAACTTTTAATAAAAGTCGCAACTCTTCATAAAAGTCGCAACTTTTCATAAAAATCACAACTCTTCATAAAAGTCACAACTCTTCATAAAAGTCACAACTTTTCATAAAAGTCAACCTTTCATAAAAGTCGCAACTCTTCATAAAATTCGTAACTCTTTATAAAAGTCACAACTTTTCATAACAGCCACAATTTTTCATGAAATGGAAGGCTAATTTTGGAAATAGATAAATTAAAAAGGAATCCTTGTTTGTGGTGGCGATTGGAAAATGTTGTAAAGAAATGTATTAAGTAAAATGTTTTTTGTGAATCTGCAGTAGTTGGATTTACATTGAGTCTGTACTAATAAATACTTATTGCAATAACTTTACAGAAACATAAACAACAAGGTTTAAAATATGTACTTAAAAATAATAATTAATATCATAAGCATAAATTAATGACTATAAAAAAAACATATCAGGATCTGTAACAATAGATTGAAACATAAAGGAAAAATCGATTTCATTGAATGCACAATGCTTCCTTAAGGAAATCATTCCCCTCTAGTACCTAAAGTTTAAAGAACTAGATCCTCTCAGGATGAAACGATTTTATTCACTAGTGTAATGATACAAAAACAATAGTTCCAGTGAGCCACTCAACATGAGCTAAGTAAACAATATTTGATAGAGTAGAAGAAGAAGTTCCAAATCAAATATTTAATTGTGCAGAAGAATAAGAAGAAGTTCAGAATTTTCGTTGTTTTAAAATGAGAAGGAACCCCTCTTTTTATAGACAATAAAGGGTAGGGTGAACAAATGCTTATTGTGCCTTATCGGAAAGGTCACAACTCTTTGGAGAAGTCACAATCTTCGGAAAGGTCACAACCTTTCATAAATGTTACTACCTGTCACAAAAGTCGCAACTCTTCATAAAAGTCACAACTTTTCATAGAAGTCATAACTTTTAATAAAAGTCTCAACTCTTTATAAAAGTCACAACTTTTAATAAAAGTCACAACTTTTAATAAAAGTCACAACTTTTAATAAAAGTCACAACTCTTCATAAAAATCACGACTTTTCATAAAAGTCACAACTCTTAATAAAAGTCAACCTTTCATAAAAGTCGCAACTCTTCATAAAAGTCGCAACTCTTTATAAAAGTCACAACTTTTCATAACAGCCACAATTTTTCATGAAAGGGAAGGCTAATTTTGGAGATAGATAAATTATAACGGACTCCTTGTTTGTGGTGGCGCTTTGGAAAATGTTGTAAAGAAATGTATTCTGTAAAATGTTTTTTGTGAATCTGTAATAGTTGGATTTACATTGAGTCTGTACTAATAAATACTTATAACAATAACTTTACAGAAACATAAACAACAAAGTATCACACATGTACTCAAAAACAATAATTAATATCATAAGCATAAATTAATGACTGTTAAAAAAGCATATCAGGATCTGTAACAATGGATTAAAACAGAAAGGAAAAATCTATCTCATTGAATGAAGAATGTTTCCTTAAGAAAATCATTCCCCTCTAGTACCCGAAGTTTAAAGAAATAGATCCTCTCAGGATGAAATGATTTTATTCACTAGTGTAATGATACAAAAACAATAGTGTCAGTCAGCCACTCAACATAAGCTAAGTACACAATACTTAATTGTGTAGAAAAAGAAGTTCAAAATCAAATATTTAATTGTGCAGAAGAATAAGAAGAAGTTCAGAATTTTCATTGTTTTAAAATGAGAGGGAACCCCTCTATTTATAGACAATAAAGGGTAGTGTGAACAAATGCTTATTGTGCCTTATTGGAAAGGTCACAACTCTTTGGAGAAGTCACAACTCTTCGGAAAGGTCACAACCTTTCATAAATGTTACAACCTGTCACAAAAGTCGCAACTCTTCATAAAAGTCACAACTTTTCATAGAAGTCACAACTTTTAATAAAAGTCGCAACTCTTCATAAAAGTCACAACTTTTAATAAAAGTCGCAACTCTTCATAAAAGTCACAACTCTTTGGAGAAGTCACAACTCTTCGGAAAGGTCACAACCTTTCATAAATGTTACAACCTGTCACAAAAATTCGCCACTCTTTATAAAAGTCACAACTCTTCATAAATGTCACAACTTTTTCATAAAAGTCACAATTTTTAATAAAAGTCGGAACTCTTCATAAAATTTACAACTTTTCATAAAAGTCACAACTTTTCGTAAAAGTCACAACTCTTAATAAAAGTCAACCTTTCATAAAAGTCGCAACTCTTCATAAAAGTCACAACTTTTCATAAAATTCACAACTTTTAATAACAGCCACAATTTTTCATGAAAGGGAAGACTAATTTTGTAAATAAATAAATTAAAAGGAATCTTTGTTTGTGGTGGTGCCACGTAGGCGGGCCTAGGGTTCTCTTTTATATATATGATAATAATGATGATGATATATATGATTTAAGCCAAATTTGGATTAGCCCACTTAGTCCGTAAGCACAATATTATGGTGCTTATGTAAGAATTTCTTTTATGTCTTATTTTGATGAATCACAAGAGTTTGATCAACAACCATATAGAGAGAAGAGTGAGAGAGTGCAGATTTTCGCACAAGCCCTAGCAGCCAATTTCAAATTGCGATTCCCGCTTCGTTTCTTGTCCAATAGAGCAAATTTTTGGAGAGCTTGTTCCTTTCAACCTAGTTTTTGGTGTTATCTTGTAGTTGCAATGATAATTGTTTTGCACTTTATTGGTGGCTATTTTGGAGAACATTTTTGTAACCCTTCTTGATTTTAGTGGAGCTTTGTCCTTGTGCGTTTTACACTTCACACCGAAGAGGTTTTCCATGTTAAATTTCGTGTATTATGTGTTGATTTTTTTTTGCTTGCTTGGTTGAAACCACCAGTGGCTGGCACACTGGTTGGCGCGGTGCTGGTGGTACTTTAGAGAGCCTTTTGAGGCGTACTGAGGGGCGCAACGCGCTAGAAGCGAATCTTCAGAGGCGCTGCCCAGGCGCTCTGCTTGGCGCGGCGCGCCAGGAACTAAATGACTGAAGAAAGTTTGAGGCGCGATAAGGGGCGCAACACGCCACCTGTTTTCCAATTTTTCCAGATTTTAAATATTAATTAGGAGTCCTTATTTGTGTAGGATTGGTTCCCAACTTCCCCTACTATTATAAATATATTCTTAAGCCTCCATAGTTAGCATCGAACGTTTGTTTAGTGTACAAGAGTAAGAATTCAAGTTTGTAATCCTTTAACTCTTCTATTTTTCAAAATTTTGTATAAACGTTTATCTATTATTGATTTCTAATAGCATGAGTAGCTAACCGCCTTAATTTTGGGGCTGTAGCTATGAATTATGTATTGAATGTTTGAGGCTTTATGAATTGATTTTCGGTTGTCAATCCAAATTACTTCTACATTCTTGTTTTACAATTTTATGCTTGCGCACCATAGAATAAATCTAGTGTCTAATCTTAAAATCGAACGAGGAGAGATTAGATAGACCAGAGGATATAGAGAGCTCGGTCCACCCATTAGATTAAGGTGATTAGTGTTCAAGAGTGACGCCCTGATGAACACCTTGCTTGGTTACGAAATAGGATAAAATATAAATGCTCGCCAGTTAGTTTATCTATCCCCACTCAACGATGTACTTAAATGGCTAACTGGGGTAGGCGGCGAGAGGCGAACCACCCGGACCATACTATTAACCCTATAAACCAGTAATTTGACAATTAAAGTGAATTCTAAGCTAATGATATGATGCATATATTCAATGCATGTTGCAGCCCTGGAATTGTTTTTAAACTTGCTTGAAACATATTAACAAAGTTGTTCACTATAGGTTACTTTTATTTAGTGCATAATTATTAGTAGTTACTTAACTAAATCATCGACTCTTGAAAAGGTTATTTGGTTACTTTTAGTTGTAGAGTTAAGTGAATATACGTTGATCATAAGTCCCTTGGGAATGATAACTTGTTTCTTAAATAATCTATACTACTTGTGCGACCACGTACACTTGCGTATATTTTGGGGAGCAACATGTTTTTGGAGCCGCTGCCGGGGACTTAGAAATTGATTTATATTCAATCTTCTTAAGTCTACACTTAATATACTCAGATATTAATTACTTGATCTTAGTTTGTTTATTGCAAGTACTTGATTTTTAGGTCTGGCTCGGAAAGGAGATCTTGTCGAACCTTACAACGAACCGAAAAGAGTTTTACACCAGCGCAGAAAAATGAACCAGGGACGCCAAGGAGAATTGGGGTTAGGTATTTCGAGAAACTTTGATGATGATAATCAAGATAACGTGAATAACCCGGAAAACGTGAAAAACCCAAGGAACCCAAATAACCAAGGAGTACCGCCAGTTGTTCCCGCAAGACCAGTCCGTGATGTGGCAGTCCCACTTACAGCCAACTTGGCATCCAGTATTAGGAAACCTCCACCAGGGGGTAGATTCGAACTAAAGTAGAGCATGGTACAAATCCTCCATACTAATGGGCAATTCACTGGTCTCCCCCATGAGGATCCTCAAGTCCATCTTAGGACTTTCATAGACATCACCTATACATACATCCCAATTGGAGTCTCATCAGACTATGTAAGGTTGACTTTGTTCCCATACTCATTGTTAGGAGCTGCAAGACGTTGGTTAGACTCTGATTCACTAAACTCCATCACCACTTGGGATGATCTAGCAAAGAAGTTCCTAAGTAGATTTTTCCCATCCAAGAAAATCGCGAAGTTGAGGGGGGAGATAATAAACTTTGTTCAAAAGCAAGGGGAGGACATGTACCAAGCGTGGGCACGTTTCAAACAAATGTTGATTGCTTGCCCATGCAAACCAATGAGGTACTTGCTCACACTTTCTTTGAAGGTTTAGATTATAATGCTCGTTCTCTTCTTAATAGTGCAGTAGGTGGACAAGCCCTATCCATAACAAGTGAAGAGTTCTTCGCCCTACTTGACAAACTTTCAAAAGGGAACCAAGGGTATGAGGGGCAAATGTCTAGAACCCCCACCCAAAAGGCTGCAGGGATCTTAGATGTAGATCAAGCTACTGCCATAAATGCCAAATTAGATGCAATGCAACATAACATTACATTGCAATTTAAACAAATAGCTCTAAATCAGGCTCCGGTAAACGTAGTACAACAGGAAGCAAATTGGTGTGAGGTATGTGGTAGTGGAACTCAAGAAACCGAGCAATGTGAGACAAACCCAGATTTCGTGAACTATGTGGGTAATGCGCAAAGGGGTGGAGTGCAACAAAATTATGGTAATACTTGCAACCCTAGTTGGAAGAACCATCCTAACTTCTCATGGGGTGGGAACCAAAACCAAAATCAGGCGCAAGGGGTTAATCAATACCGTTCTCAAGGGGCTAGGCAACAATACTACAATGATATCCAAAGCTCAAATTCTAGTGCACCAAAAGGGGGATGACAAATAAAGAGCTACTTCAAAAGCTCATGACTGAAATAGGGACCAAATTAAATGCTAGAATAGATAAGCAAGATGAGAACATTAGAAACATCCAGATGTCTCAAATGAGTTTAGAGAAACAAGTTGCGCAAGTGATAAATTCTTTGAACTTGCATCCCCAAGGCAGGCTACCCGGTGATACTGAGCCAAATCCAAAGCAATTGCATGCGGTAACTACTAGAAGTGGGCTGAAATTAGAGGAACTAGCTCCAAAGAAAAGAGACACTGAGGTATCAAACAAAGAAAACAAGGTGGAAGAGGTAGTAAAAAGCTCCAATATTGAGGTACCCATTCCTCAAAAGAAATTACCACCTCCATTTTCATAGAGGCTGAAAATGTAGAATGAAGATGAATGCTTTGGTAAGTTTCTCTCTCTCCTTAAACAAGTTCACATTAATCTACCTTTGGTTGCATTTTGCAGGGTATCCCGAAGTATGCCAAATACGTGAAGGACATAGTGGCCAGAAAAGGAGACTCACTGCATATGAAAATGTAGCACTTACTGAGGAGTGCAGCTCAAGGATCCAAAACAGACTGTCCAAAAACTTAAAAGATCCGGGTAGTTTACAGTGCAGATTACAATTGGGCAAAGTGTTCATGCCCGGGGATTGTGTGATTTGGGGTCAAGTATAAATTTAATGCCTCTATCTTTGTATCAAAAGCTTGGGTTAGGTAGTCCAAAGTGAACCACTGTTATTCTCCAACTGGCAGATAGATCTAATGCTAGGACATAGGGGGTGGTAGAAGATGTGTTAGTGCAAGTAGGTTCATTGATTTTTCTGGTAGATTTTGTGGTCTTAGTTTTGAACCCGATTCTGAAGTTCCATTCATTTTGGGACGACCTTTCTTGGCCACGAGTAGGGCATTGATTGATGTAGCAGCTGGTCAACTAACCATGAGGGCACATGATAAGGTATAGGTATTTGATGTTTACCGTGCTTTAAAATTACCTTTTATTTATGAAGAGTTGTCTGATATTACTGTGGTTGATCGCATAGTAGAGTCACAGTTAGTTTTGCCCGAAGACCCCTTAGAAAGAGTGTTAGTGGGTCAGCAGTTAAAGGGAGATGCTGAAGCTCAAGCGACTGAATCATCCTTAAATCTAGCAGTAGTAGAAACTCGTAGGACTCAAGTGGAGTCCTTAGATCGCGAGTTAGGGCCCCCTCCAAAACCATCAATTAAAGAGCCTCCTAAGTTGGAGCTAAAAGCCTTGCCGGCTCACCTAAGGTATGCTTATTTGGGTACTAATGAAACTTTGCCTGTTATACTTTCTGCAGAATTGTCTGATTTACAGGTTGAGGCGGCATTGAGAATCTTGAAGCGGAGGAAAAAAGCAATTGGATGGCAAATGGCTGATATTCATGGGATTAGTCCGACGTTATGTATGCACAAAATTTACATGGAAGATAATCACAAACCAAGTGCACAACATCAGCGTCGTCTAAATCCTTTGATGAAAGAAATGGTAAGAAAGGAAGTGATAAAGTGGTTAGATGCTGGGGTTGTTTAGCCAATCTCTGATATTAAGTGGGTAAATCCAGTGCAATGTGTTCCCAAGAAGGGAGGTATGATTGTGGTAAGGAACGAAAAGAAAGAGCTAATTCCTACTAGAACAGTGACTGGGTGGCGAATTTGTATGGATTACCAGAAACTTAATGATGCTACTCGAAAAGATCACTACTTTGTTCCATTTATTGATCAAATGCTTGACAGGTTAGCAGGGCATGAGTACTATTATTTCCTAGATGGCTATTCAGGTTACAACCAAATCTTTATTGCACCCGAGGATCAGGAAAAGACGACATTCACTTGTCAGTATGGTACATATGCTTTCAATCGCATGACATTCGGACTTTGCAATGCACTGGCGACTTTTCAAAGGTGTATGAAGGCCATTTTTCATGATATGGTGGAAGACTTTGTAGAAGTGTTCATGGACTATTTCTCCGTCTTTGGGAAGTCTTTTGAGGTATGTCTCCGAAATCTTGATAGAGTACTTGCTAGATGTGAAGACACTAACTTGGTTTTAAACTGGGAGAAGTGTCATTTTTTAGTAAAAGAGGGGATAGTATTGGGGCACAAAGTGTCTAAATCTAGGTTGGAGGTTTATAAGGCTAAAGTAGAGGTTATTGAAAAATTGCCCCCTCCCATTTCTGTAAAAGGTGTGCGTAGTTTTCTTTGTCATGCAGGCTTTTACAGGCGATTCATCAAGGTTTTTTCCAAGATAGCAAGACCCATGTTCAGCCTTCTGGAGAAAGAGGTGAAGTTTGACTTTGATGAGATGTGCTTGAAAGCTTTCGAGATGCTGTAGAAGAACTTAATCGAGGCTCCAATCTTAATTGTCCCTAATTGGGAATTACCATTTGAACTCATGTGTGATGCAAGTGATGTAGCATTAGGTGCAGTGTTGGGACAAAGAAAGAATAAAGTGTTCCACTCAATCTATTATGCAAGCAAGACCTTTGACTCTACTCAAGCGAATTACACAGTGACTGAGAGGGAGATGCTAGCCCTAGTGTTCACCTTCGACAAGTTCAGATCGTATTTGGTAGGTACCAAACTGATTATTTTTACTGACCATGCAGTTATTAGGTACTTATTCAACAAGAAGGATGCTAAACCAAGGCTGATTCGGTGGATATTGCTTCTCCAAGAATTCGACCTCGAAATCAAGGATAGGAAGGGTACGGAGGATCAAATAGTAGATCACTTATCTAGGTTGGAGTATTTTTCACATATGAAAGAAGGTGAGCAAATTCGGGAAGAGTTTTCGAATGAAAAATTAATGGCATTGGATATCTCTCAAGTGCCATGGTATGCAGACATAGTGAATTTGATAGTAAGTGGTGATTATCCTCCGGGTGCTACCACCCAACAAAAGAAAAAGCTTAACCATGATGCCAAGTTCTACATTTGGGATGAACCATTCTTGTTCAAGCAAGGGGTAGACCGAGTAGTGAGAAGGTGCATCCCGGATTATGAGGTTCACAAAGTGCTGGAGAGTTGTCATGCTATCCCATATGGAGGTCACAATGGAGGAGAGCGCATTGCTCATAAGGTACTACAATCTGGTTTCTTTTGGCCCTTGCTATTTAAAGATTTTGTTGCTTTAGTGAAGGGTTGTGATAGATGCCAAAGGTTGGGCACCATTTCAAGAAGACATGAGATACCACTAAGTAACATTTTGGAGGTGGAAATTTTTGATGTGTGGGGTATTGACTTTATGGGTCCCTTCCCACCATCAAGTGGAAACCAATAAGTATGTTAGCAAATGGGTTGAGGCAGTCGCTCTTCCTTCCAATGACTGAAGGGTGGTGATAAATTTCATCAAGAAGCACATCTTCACTTGCTTTGGCACGCCAAGGGCAATCATAAGTGATGGAGGTAAGCATTTCATTAACCATCTTGTTAAGAGTTAAGAACCTTCTTTCTAAGTATGGTATTCGTCATAAGGTTGCGACAGCTTACCATCCTCAAACAAGTGGCCAAGTGGAGGTGTCTAATAGAGAGGTAAAGCAAATTTTGCAGTAAACGGTGAATGCGCAGAGAAAAGATTGGGCTGAGAAGTTGGATGATGCGTTGTGGGCATATCGGACTGCGTACAAGACACCTATAGGGATTTCTCCCTATCACATAGTATTTAAAAAAGCATGTCACCTTCCGGCGGAATTAGAGCATCAAGCTTATTGGGCAATTAAGAAGTTGAACTTGGACCCCGACCTAGCCAGTAAAAAGAGAGTGAACCAACTGCAAGAACTTGAGGAGTTTAGGCTCCACACGTATGAGAATGTCAAACTATACAAAGAAAAGACGAAGAGGTGGCATGACAGGCATATAGTGGCTCATACTTTCAATCCGGGAGACAAGGTATTACTCTTTAACTCTAGACTTAGGTTTTTCCCCAGAAAACCCATGTCAAACTGGAATGGCCCGTTCGAAGTGATTAGAATGACACAACATGGGGCAGTTGAACTTCAAGGTGAGATTGGCCCTACGTTCTAGGTCAATGGGCAAAGAGTGAAGCACTATTTTGGTAAAGATTTGAATCGTGATCGAGAGGTTCTTGATCTAAATGATGAATGATCCAAGCTGCATCGTGCCGCGATGTTAAATCAAGCGCTACATGGGAGGCAACCCATGAACAATGTGTAATAGACAGGGAGTTCGTGTTTGAAATTTTGATTTTTAGCATAGTTTTAATTCGTAGAATCTAGGAAGTTCTTTTAGTTCTTAGTTTTAGTTCAATTGTATTTTTCATTCTTTGTAACTTAGCTTGTAATAGCGGAAAAAAAATTTGGAGCCAGGCACACTGGTTGGCGCACCGCGCCTGGCATCGAACGTCAGAGCGCCCTTTCAGGAGCGCTGAGAGGCGCGATGCCCCTCCCATCGCCCCACTGCCCAGAAATTTTTTTAACCGGGTTTTGACCCGATCCACTCCCCTTAAAACCCCCAAATCCCACATTCTTCCCCCATTCCCCTAAATCCTAACCGATCCACCTCCTAATATCCTTCAAACTTTTCTCCATTCTTCTTCCCTAACTCTTCTCCTTCCTCCATTACACTTCCATTTTCTCCATTAAAACAACCAACAAAGTTATTCTTCTTCCCCTCCACCACCTATAAACTCTCCACTTCCCCACTCCCCCACTACTTACCCTACAACTTCCTCACTTCCCTTCCCCTTCTAAACCATCATTCCCCCACTATTTTTTTTCTTTTTCTCCATTTTCCTCACTACCCAGCCTCCCCCCCTAATTTTTCTTTTTGTTTTGTGTTTGTTCCTCTTTTTCTCTATTTTTTTCTCTTTTTTTATTAGGTGATGATGGCGCCAAAAGCCAATTCCGTGGCAGGATCCAAGCGGAGTCGCAAAGGTGAAGCTTCTGGGTCTTCTAGTGGACGGGAACCGATGCAAAAATTTGGTAAAAAAGGGGTAGAGAGGTATGGCTGGGAATGGTTTGAGTTTCAAAAGGAGGCAAAATACATGGGAGACGAATTTGTCAATGAGGTACGACTACAGGCAACCTTTCTTGATATATATCGGACTGTGAATGAGTTGGGTTTGCGGTTTATTTTTAAAAATCCGGGGGTTTGCAATTTGACTTTAGTGCGCGAATTTTATTCCAACTAGCTTACTGAGACCAAATATAAAATTGTGCCAGTTAGGGGGGAAAGATATCAAATTTAATGACCAAATTCTGAATGACTTGTTAGGGACACCTAATTGTGATCCCGATGTGTTTAATGGCTTGAAGAATAGACCTCCTTATAGGGATATCCGTCATACGTTGTGTGGGGTGGATTCAAATGCTAGGTGGGAAAGAAGTAGAGACACGGGGAGACATACCCTCCATTTCGCTAACTTTAACCAAGTAGCGAGAGTATGGTTAAAAACAGTATGTAGTGTGTTGCTTTCGACCAAACATCTCACGGATGTGACTAGGGAGAGGATGGTGTTGGTTTATATGTTTATGAAAGGCATGTCAATCAATGTGAGGGCCATACTTTGGCAGAATATGATGAAGTTTCGGAATAATCTGAGGTGGAGGTTCTGTTATGGGGCTTTCATAACCCATTTTCTGAGGGGAGAGGGTATTGAGGAGGAGAATGTTGATATAACCGTTGCCCAACACCCGGATCTGACGGGTAAGTTGGTGGATGTGACTCGCACAAAGACTTTAGACACATCCCATGGACCTGTCCTATCTATGCCAGACAGGCAAGTGATGACAGCATCATGGCCCGTATGTTCGGTATGGCTGAGTTGCAGTTGCGGATTGGAGGGCGGTCGGTTACTGACGATGAGATGGAGACCTTGGCGGATCGCTATCCTTTGATCGATAGTGCAGCTTTTCTGTGCAAGTCTGGACATGCCCTTTTGGAGCCTGTAGATGATGATGAGGCTACTGCTGATGAGGATATGGATGGTGATGATGATGATGTTGTTGCAGTGGATGAGGCAAATGCCTTAATGGTGTTCGATGGCGGCAACGACGATGCCTAGGGCCCGAGGGAGTATTCCTACCCTTTTACTTTGTTCTATTTTGTGCACTGGGGACAGTGCTTATCTTTAAAGTGTGGGGTGAGGTGTTCTCTGTATATATAGATATTTACTGCTTTATCGAGTCTAGTTGTTAGTTTTAGGTTAAATTTTTTCTTTTGGGTTCCTCAGTGTTTGTTTTCGGTACTTTTACTGAGGATTGTCCCTTTGAACCGTATATGATTAGTTTATTGCTTTATTGAGTCGTAGGGTCGTCTTAGGAGGGACAGTTCCCAATGATGGATGGATGACGACCGTCTTAAGGGAAAACTAGTCACGTGGAGGAGTAGGATGAAAACCAACCTTGGTCTTTGGAAGCTATGGATGGAGAAGTTAGCCAAACTTCATGGGTAGTTACACTTGGAAGAATGTAATAACTTGTTGACCGTGTACTTAGCATGTGTTCTTAAGATTGACTCAAAATAATATGAAAATGGGGTTAATTGTGTAGTGATACCGTAGTGCAAGTTGAATTAGCATGTTAGTTGATATATCTTTATATGTGTCATGATGCCATGTGTGGTGAGTGTTGATTGGTTCTTGCTTAACTTGATATCTAGAACTTGCCTTGTGTGTGTTGAAGTAGTAGCTTGTATGATTTAGGGAATGTGATTGAGGCGTTTCTTTGAAATAGCCAATTCTTAACTCTACTTGTATGCCTACCATTGAAATCATCCCTAGTAAAGCCCCATTGAGCCTTTAGCCTTGTTTATTGATAAACCATATGATAAGCCGAAACCTGTTTGTGATACCAAGCCTTTTTGATCCTATGAAAATCCTTAATGTACTATGTTGAAGAATTAGGGTTGAAAATTGTTGGTTGATATAGCTAAGGGTGAAATGCTACATTGTGTGGAAAATAAAATTCTATTTGGGCCCTAGTCCTAGGTGACAATATGCACCTCAATTAAAATTGAGGGTGGCTAATTTAGAACTATGCTCAAAACATTGGCCCTGATCCTATCAAGGATAATGTGTACCCTACTCGGATGTTAAAATCTAGAGTTTGGATGGCTAGTGCAAAGGCATGAAAAAAAGAAAAAAAATAAAAATTGATGAACAAGAAAGAAAAGGCAAATGTGGAGCAACAAAAGGGGTACATAGCCATGAAGTGTGTACTAGGAGGAAAGAAAAAGTTATGAAGGAGATTGTTGGCTAAGTAATAACATGTGCATTAGGGAGGTTTAGTCACTGAAATGATTCCCAAATATTCCTTCCCTAACCTTAAGCCGACATTACAACCAAATGAAAGTCCTATTGATTCCTTGAGAAATATAATGCGAAAGTAAGAATACACTATGGGCAAGCTTATGGTATGTTGAGGAAAGTAAGAATTTCTTTTGTGAGAGTGAGTTGTTTGTTTGAAAGATAGGCCTTATTGATTTTGAAATTGCTTGAGTGAAAGGCTTTACTAAACATAAGCAAGTGAGGGCAATCATGGCATGTGTAAGATTATCTAATTGATGTGTGGTATGAGTTTGTATTATCCCGGAAAAATAACAAAAGAGTCATTCTTTGAGCATGTGTGTACTTGGTATAAATTTTGTGAATTGTTGCATACAATGTGAACTACAACATCATGATTAAATATGTTTGGTCGGTTTTGAGGTGGGTTGATAAAGCCAAGTGTTGTGAAAAAAGAGTCGATAGTTTAAAGATCATTTGAGGACAAACAAAATTCTAAGTGTGGGGTGGTGATCTTAGGCATATTTATATGCCTAAGTAGTCAAAATTGGTCCACGAAGTGATGATGTTTGATGACGATCTTGAGTTATTAGCTTGATTTTTAGTTTAACTTGTGATGATTGCATACTTACACACGTGATTAGTTGGTTCAGGAAATCTTGACGGAATATGGATTGGGAAGATGGAAGAAGGAGCAGGGCGATGTAGGAAAATGGCTAAGGCAAAAACCACCATTGGTTGGCGCTGCACGCCACTGGTGGTACTTCAGATAACCTTTTGAGCCATACAGAGGGGCGCGACGCGCCAGAAGGGAATCTTCAGAGACGCTGCCTAGGCGCTCTGCTTGGCGAAGTGCGCCAGGAACTAAATGACTGAAAAAACTTTGAGGCGCGATAAGGGGCGCAACACGCCACCTTTTTTCTGATTTTTCCAGATTTTAAATATTAATTAGGAGTCCTTATTTGTGTAGGATTGGTTCCCAACTTCCCCTACTATTATAAATAGATTTTTAAGCCTCCAAAGTTAGCGTCGGACGTTTGTTCAGTGTGCAAGAGCAAGAATTCAAGTTTGTAATCCTTTAACTCTTCTATTTTTTAGAATTTTGTATAAACGTTTATCTATTATTGATTTCTAATAGAATGAGTAGCTAACCACCTTAATTATAGGGCTGTAACTATGAATTATATGTTGAATGTTTGAGGCTTTATGAATTGATTTTCGATTGTCAATCCAAATTACTTCTACATTCTTGTTTTACTATTTTATGCATGCGCACCATAGAATTAATCTAGTGTCTAATCTTAAAATCGAACGAGGAGGGATTAGATAGACTATAGGATATAGAGAGCTCGGTCCACCCATTAGATTGAGGTGATTAGTGTTCAAGAGTGACGCCCAGATGAACACCTTGCTTGGTTACGAAATAGGATGAAATATAAATGTTCGCCAGTTAGTTTATCTATCTCCGCTCAACGATGTAGTTAGATGGCTAACTGGGGTAGGCGGCGAGAGGCAAACCACCCGGACCATACTATTAACCCTATAAACCAGTAATTTGACAACTGAAGTGAATTCTAAGCTAATGATATGATGCATGATATTCAATGTATGTTGCAGCCCTAGAATTGTTTTTAAACTTGCTTGAAACATATTAACTAAGTCGTTCACTATAGGTTACTTTTATTTAGTGCATAATTATTAGTAGTTACTTAACTAAATCATCAACTCTTGAAAAGGTTATTTGGTTACTTTTAGGTGTAGAGTTAAGTGAATATAAGTTGATCAGAAGTCCCTTGGGAACGATAACTCGTTTCTTAAATAATCTATACTACTTGTGACAATTAACTTCAA
The DNA here is from genome assembly GCA_029582605.1 of Solanum gracilifrons. Lineage (NCBI taxonomy): Eukaryota > Viridiplantae > Streptophyta > Magnoliopsida > Solanales > Solanaceae > Solanum > Solanum gracilifrons. The sequence goes on from JAJOOH010005303.1 coordinate 25,538, forward strand.
TATGTTTAGTTCTTTCATGATACACTGTGTTTAAGGTAACATGAAGACCAGCTTGATTATCGCACTAATATTTTGTTAGTGTATGATGCTTCAACCCCATTTCAGTTAAAAGATGATAAATCCACATAATTTCACACGTATACTATGACATAGCTTTGTACTCAAATTCTGCACTGGATCGAGATACAAAACTTTGCTTCTTACTCTCCATGCTACCTTGTTTCCTCCAACAAAGATACAATATCATGAAGTGGATCTTTTGTGAACTTTGGAAACAACCCAATCAGCATTTACAAAACACTTAATACGAGTATAGTTGTGACTTCTATACAATATGCCAAGTCCACGAGCTCCTTTCAAGTAACATTAAATTTGTTCCAAAGTTACCCAATATTTGACCGTAGGTGTAAGCATAAACTGACTTACAACACCACAAAGGCAATATTCGAATGAGTCATTATGAGTTAGTTTAACTTCCTTACTATCCTCTTATACCTCTCTAGATTATCAAAAGGCCACCATCATATTTCATAAGATGCACATTGGGAACCACTAGAGTACTGCAAGGTTTGGCTACTAATTTTCCAGTTTCTTCAAGTAGGTCAAGAGTATACTTTATCTAAGATAGAAGAAGAATTCCCTTCTTGGTTTTATTTACTTCTACTCCCAAAAATATTTCAACTGGACGAACTCATTCGAATGAAGCTAAGCATCCAAGCAAGACTTAAGGGAAAAGATCCCCTCAGAATCACCTCCTCTGATGACAATGTCATCAACATATACAACAAAAAGGATAGTGTCAACTTCATATTGTTGGTAGAAGACAGATGATCACATTTACTCATTTTCAGTCCAAACTCTTAAACTACCTCACTGAACTTGCCAAACCAACTTATGGACTCTGCTTCATTCCATACACAGACTTTTTCAAATGACACACTTTCCTATACTCTTCAAGAGAAAAAAAGTGGATGGTTGCTCCATATACACTTTATCTTGAAGATCACTATGAAGAAATGCATTCTTGATAGCCAACTGATGTAAAGGCCAATTCTCAAATGCAACTAGAGAAATGAACAAGAGTACATAAGTGAGTTTGGCAACCGGAGAAAAAGTGTCTGAATATTCCACCATGTAAGTCTGAGCATATCCTTTAGCTACAAGCCTGGCCTTAACTTTAACTGTGAACACCCACTTACATCTTACTGGTTTCTTCACACTGGGTAAATCCACCAAATCTCATGTGTGATTTTCATCTAATGCATATATTTCCTTAAACATCATATTTGACCATCCGGGATGATGTAAAGTCTCCTTCACTATTTTGGGTACAGAAACACAGTCTAGAGTAGCAATCAAGGATCTAGATATAGGAGATAATCGATCATTGGGAAAAAAAATTAGCAATAGTATATGTGGATTTGCAAGTCCTTGTAGCTTTATAAAGAGCAATAGAGAGGTTAAGATTTTCTAGAGAATGAGTTGGTGCAGGGCATGTATCATCAGTATCTCGTCTCCTCGAATAAACTTGAAAAATTGGCAGTCTTGTTAGAACATGTGCATAGAGCCACTAGGAGATTGAAGAATATTATCGCTTGATTCCACAACACGAGAAACCTTATAAACTAACCACTCATCATCCTCCCCCTAACTTGTGGTTTTAGGTGGAGTATAGAAAAATGGTGTAATCTCTGAAAATATCATATCATTTGACACAATATATTTTCAAAGTTTAGTAGAATAACATTGTTACACCTTTTGAAGATGAGAATAACCCAAGAAAACACACTTCAATGCCATAAGGTCCATCTTAGAAATAGATGGCCATACATCTCGAACATAATATGTGCTTCTGAATACCTTTGGTTCCACCAGAAATAATGATTTATTTGAAAAAAGAATATTGTAAGTCATATTACCGACAAGCATTGTCGATGGTGTAACACCTCAAAAATTGGAAAGTCAAAAGGAAAAGAAAGGAAAATTTTCTTATTTTTGGCTACTAGTTGAATCCTATCAGACCAGTCTACAGTTCGTAGAAGTTTCTATGGATCGTAGATGGAACTCGTAGGAATGAGGTTGATATTTGAGAAATTCAAATTTCTGAAGTTTGACATACGAATGGAAAAGATGGGTCGTAGGATGTTCAACGGATCGTATATGGGTTCCGTAGAAAGGTTCCAGACTTAGAAAGATTTTGAGGTTAAAGTTGATATCTACGGATGAGGTCTATGGACCGTAGGAATTTAGACGGTCCGTTGAAGGGTGTCATAGAAAGTTGTCCAATTTTAGGCCTTAGTAACTCGACCTACGGTTTACCAGTATGGTCTATAGGAATTTCTACGGTCCGTTAGCCCAAACCGTATGGTTCTCCGACAGTTATTTCTTAAGGGTATTTGGCTCTTTTCCCTTGAATTTAATACCTATACTATGTTGTTTTTACCCTAATTTTAAGTCCTATAACTACCATTGTACCCCTATAATTACCCCAACTCTCACATTCACTCAAACCCCCAATCATATCCACACTTATCCTCTCCAAATTCTCTTAAGATCAATGAAGAACACCTAGGGTTTCAAGCTTCAAGTCTCCAATTCCGTCATTTATTTTGGGCTTTGATCCACAAGGAATGTAGGGCTTCATCAATGGGTTTCATTCATCCATTGAGCCCCAAGAACTTCTCAATTCTCCAAGTTCAATTTCACCAAAATTGATTAGGTTTTCATTCAATTATTCATAGGTTCAAATTGTGTTGATTCAATTGTATGATTTTAATCTTATTATGAATTTTGAATCAATTACATATTTTACTATTGATTTCACATGAACCTAGGCATTATTCTTGATTATCAATCCTAAAAGACATGAATTTATAAAGAGGATTGAATCTATGAAAGATGTTTTCATGAAAAGTTGTGACTGATTTATGTAAAGGAATGTTTTATGATCTAGTTTTCTTCAAGATTAGCATCAATGGAATTGTTAAAAGATTTTCTCACATGTGAAAAATATATCTTTACTGGATATAGAACACAATCCAAGGCCTATAAGTTATATAATCAAGTGAGTGAGAAAATGGTAAATAAAAATGTTGTGTTCAATGAAGATGCAAGTTGGAACTTTAATTCAGGAAATGAAAGTTCAAATATTTAATTTCTACCTTCTTAAAATATTGTTCATCAAGAGTATGGAGCATATCCTGTTTTGACAAGTCTATCGAGTGTCTCATCAATTGCACCAACAACATTTTCAACTTTGAAAGAACCATCAGCTAAGACAACTGCATTAATAAGATCAACAAGGGATAAAAAACAAAATCCCACATATGTTGAGAATACATCTTGTACTTTTGCTTTACTTCTTTCAGATCGTATTTACTTAGAAGATGCTGAAGAGAGAGGATAAATGGTGCAAAGCTATTGAAGAGGATTGTTGTCTATTCAAAAGAATCAGACATGGGGATTGGTAAATTTGTTGGAAGGAAAGAAAGATATTGGGCTCAAATGGCTGTTTAAAAGTATATGTTGATGGCAGCATCCAAAAACACAAGGCAAGGCTCATCGCAAAGGGTTATTCCCAACAACAAGGTACTAACTTTAAAGAAACATTTTTTCCTACTCCCCTATTTAAAACTGTGAGAACTTTTTTAGCCTTGGCTGCTAATTTTAATTGTCTACTGTACCAATTTGATGATAAATTTGCCTTTTAAAATGGTGATTTGAGAGAGAAGGTCTATGTCTCACAACTTGAAGGTTTGTAGTTAATGGCAAAGAAGATAAGGTCTACAAGTTTTAAAAAGGCACTATATGTCTTAAAGCAAGTGTCACAGAAATGGTACTTTAAGATTGATTCATATTTCCATGAGAATGGTTTTGAAAGAAGTAACAATGAGACTATTCTTTATGTAAAACAAGAAGGTAAAAATGATTTTTTGGTGGTATGTATTTACGTTGACGATATGATATATATGGGTTCAAGTGAGTCTATCGTCACTGAATTTAAGAACTGCATGATAAAAAATTTGAGATGTCTAATTTGGGTCTGTAGCATTATTTTCTTGGTCTTGAGGTGAAATAGGAAATTGAAGGCACATTTCTTTAACAAAAAAAATATGCAACAATTTTTTTGAAAAATTTTACTATGGTAAATTGTGAAGTTGCTGCTATGCTAATGAATATTAATGAGAAGTTTGTCGTGATGATGGTTTTGAAATGGAAAATGTGACTGATTTTAGAAATCTGGTTGGTGGTTTGAATTACTTGTCACATACAAGACCATACATTATTTTCTCTGTTTGAGTCATATCGAGATTTATGCACAATCGAAGCAAGCTTCACCTTGAAGCTAAAAATAGAGTACTGAGATATATAGTTGGGACAACAACGCATGAAATTTGGTATTCTAAGATAACAAATTTCACATTAACTAGCTTTACTGATAGTGATTATGCATGCATCATTTATGATATAAAGAGAACACATTGTTTCTTGTTTAATCTTGGATCTAGAACAGTTTCATGGAGTTCATAGAAGCAGGAAGTGGTGGCCTTATCAACTTCATAGGCTGAATATATTGGAGCAACCTCTATAGCTTGTTGAGCAATTTGGTTAAGGAAACTTGTTGCAAATTTTAATCAGAAATCAACGGGTGCAACTGAACTTTTTCACTATCACTATATTTGAGGTCTTGTCTCTACTGGTGAAATTATTTTAAAGTCTTGTCTTACAAACGAGCAAACACTTCCCTATGCAAAGCAGGATTTCTTCAGAGGTCAACTTGGAGTTTGCATGCTTGAGTCCGGGGGGAAGGGGGTGGGGGGTTGTTGGGAAGTGATTTAATGAAACTTGACCAAGTCTTATTTTCCTTTGTGCCAAACTAATAGCTAATTAGTAATTAGTGGGTACCTAAATTTTAGTAGTTCAGTTCCGTTGTGAGCCTATTTAATAGGCAGGTCTCTTAGTTTCAAATTGCATCAGAAATAAAGAAGACTACAGTAGCTTTTTCTTCTCTTTTGCTCTATTTTTCAATTCACTTTCTCCTTTACTTCCTTTTCTTTACAACAGTTGTCATTCACTTGGAGGGTATGGAACATAAACATCAAAATATACTTTTTTGATATATACTAACAAAATTATAGTACTAAATAATTTTGTCAACAAACAAAACTAATCCTTAGTGTCTTTCTTTTAACTTCAACAAATATATTTATTTAAGGTTGTAAATTATAATGAAAACGTATCATATATTTTCTACACGAACTTTTCAAAATTAAGATTAAAGATCACTTTAAACTGCAGGGGCTTGCTGGTGAACTCAATGAGTGCACTACACCTTGTCTCACAATTATATAACAATTATATAAAATAGAAAAGAACTTGGGCAGTACATGTGCATCTCATAATTCTAGTATTTTATTAATTGAGTGAAACAATTAGATTTTCTTGTTTTGTAATTGGTTGTGTTCTCATGCATCATCTCTTTTAACTAAACAAATGATAAAGGGTAAGTATCTTGTAACACTCCGACTTTTCAAAACGCCTAAATTAACTCGTATCTTCGTGACAAGATAAGGAGGGGGGTAATAAATTAGGAATGATGTCGTATGTCATAGTTTAAGTGTTCAAGGGTTGTATCTCAAGTTTTGAAGTTAGGTAAGTGGCAAAATAAAAGTTGGCGAAAGTTACCATAAGTTCCTTTTTACAGATTTCTCTGATATTTGGGTCAAATGTCTTAGATGTTTTCTCCCAATATATAAAGAGTTACAAGGCCTATCACCCATTAAATTTAAGGCCTACGAATCTAGTTTGCAACGCACAAAACCCCGTATCCAACCAACATCAGAGTAAAAGGTTACGAGGGTTTTACTACGGACTGTCGGGCAGAATCCGGGTCGGGTCAAAAATGTGGTATGTCGGCTTACTCAAAGTTTTAAGCCATGAAAACATTTCATTTCACTTCCAAACTAGAGAGAAAGCTTAAGAGAGGGTTCCTGGTTATTTTTTGACAGTTTCTACCATTAAACGTTGCCCCTGTGCCTAGAAATGTGATCTCTACACGTGGCCATCATTTTTCCCTTCTATTAGCTGCGTTTGGAGCTGGTTTTTGAAGATATAAATTTGTTGTTATTGGTGTTTCTTCAAGGTGTATACTTGGTTAACTAAGGTAGTTATCTCGGGACTCTTTTATGATTGTTTTTATGAATGTCTATGGACGTTTCGACAAGTTGGGGCAATATGGAAAATCTGCCGATTTAAGATTAATTATGAACTATTTATAGGTGCGTACTAGCTGTGTATATACAGTGTTTGTGAAGCTTAGGACATAAGGAACAACTTTCGTGCAGGAACTATGGTCTTTTGAGCGTTCATTGGAAAGGTATGTTAAGGTTATTCCCTTCGTTCGACATGTTTCCTTAGAGGTAGTTAATGTTGGTGATCTTGTAGATGTAATTGTGAGTGGTTGGCTGATTGAGTGGTTATAAACCCTCATTTTAGGGACTCATAATCTTTTAAGAACGACCCTAAGTTAGGAACGATTTGGAGATTATTCATATATATTGTTTATAGCTAAATTGCTCGATTTTAGCCTATTCAATTGTTGTTGTCGCCGTTAGGGCTATTGTGGTTAGTTGTTGAGCTATGAACTGCCTATGGGGGGCAATGATGTTGGTTCAATAGGACTATGTTATTTCCAAAGAGGGTTATGTGTTGCCCACGGGGCTATATTGATGCCAAAGAGTGTTATGTGTTGCCTACGGGGCTATTTTAATGCCAAAGAGGGCTATGTGTTGCCTACAGGGCTATGTTGATGCAAAAGAGGGCAATGTGCAGCCCATAAAGCTATGATGTTTCCTAAGAGGGCTATGTGCTGCCTACAGGGCTATATCATTGCCAAAAAGGGCTATGTGACTTCTTACAAAGACAAGGGGCTACCGATAGGGGTATGTAGATTTATTTTGCACCTTTTGGGCTTATAGGGGCCTAGGTAGGTGGTATGTTATTTGTACCTGCTGAACTTATGGGGACTTGGTTAGGTTGATGTTTGATCATTTTTGTATCTTTAGATTTAGTAGTAGGTTAGCATGCTTATCTAAAATTTTGATTTTCTTACGTGATTGTTTTTGGTATATTATGATACTTGCTCACTTAGTCTATAGCCTTTCATACTCTGTACATTATTTCGTACTGACGCCCTATTTCCTTGGGGGCGTTGCATTCATGCATGCAAGTCCCGACAGACGACCCAGTAGACCTCCTTAGCAGTAGGATTGACTTCTATTTGATTGGCTATCCCCTTTCCTCCGGAGCTGCCAAAGTTGGGAGGTTTATTACCTTTTGTTGTATATATCTTTATGGGTAGGCTGGGGCCCTATCCCACCAATTTTTACTACTCTTAGAGGCTTGCAGACTAGTGTGTGGGGTGTATAGCTACGTTATGGCCATATTGGCCTAGGTTGTTGGTTTGCTGAAGCTTCTGAACTGTTTGATATATACCTGCTTTTAGTTTTGGTAAAGATATCATGGTGTCCTCGACGGCCCAATCAGGACTTTTGTGCTAGTTGGCTATTTATTTATATGATCTCCATGGAGTAGTTGTTTCTTTTATAGATCAGTTGACAGGGGCCTTGCCGGCCGAGGGCTTAGTTTTAAGCCGAGATATACTTGTTTGTTTTCTTGATTGCGTGTGGCTGACATGCGCTAGTAGAAAATGATTCAGCAAGGTCGGCTCGAGCCTGAGTTTTGGCATTAGGAGACAGTTTCGCCCCTCGAGTTTGGGGAGTAACATATCCTATGTCTTTGTCCCCAAATTATAATAATTTAGAGATGGAAAAGTAAACGATTTGGACGAGATTAAATCTGCAAGACTCTATATTTTAGTTATTCCAACAAATAAATAGAAATATGCTTCTCTTTCTTCACTTATGTATACATTGGAATAACTCTTCAAACCTAACCGATCTTTAGTTTGTTGAAGTTGTACACTACAACATGTTCAATCTCTCTATCAAAATCTTTCTGTTGTGCAAGTTTTCCTTGACGATACGACAAAGAAAGACAAAGATATTGAAACTCTTAAGGTTATAGAAAAAAGGATCAGAGATGTAATATACATAGCAAAAGATAAAGTTGATTCAAGCCTAAGAAGCATTGTTTTAGCTGATATAGAGAAGGATGTCACGAACATAGACTTCAACTAAACTCTTTGTAAGGCACTCTACAACTTACGATATTTTCACGATCTTGTAAGCTCAAGCTCACGTAAATATTTACATATTTACGATCATGTAATATTTCTTGTTTTTTCTTGATTGAGTTACAAATGAATGCCCTCCTATTTATAGTTCATACCTAAGGGCTAAACTGCAAAAACAAATTGCTATACAAGTCCCTACATATTTACAAATAGGCCACTTTTCTAGAATTCTCTAACAAGTCTAGGCCTTCCAAGTGATCTTCTATAATATTCTACAGTCTTCTTCAAACCTCTCTGAGACTGTAAACTCTTCCCACTAAGGCTAGCTCACTTATTCTTTAATTTCATGTGCAAGTGGTATGACAAACTTGTGGGTCATGACAAGGGGCATGTAAATACTTCGAGGAAAAATTGCTAAAAGTGGAAAAAGATGTTGATTCTCTTGAGAAAGAAGTGCCACAGATTGAGTTTAACAAGCATGGAAGAAAATCTGCAGAACAAGTCCTCACCAAAAAAAAACACAATTTAGTAAAAAAATACTATTGTTGGGATGGAGGATGACTTCAATTCCATACTTGAACACCTCACTGCCCAAACAGACAATTTAGCTGTCGCAGCAATTTTTGGTATGTGCAATATAGGTGAGACAACTCTTGCCAAAAAAGTTTATGATGGTTATATTTGTTCTCAATTTGATAAGCATGCATGGTTCACTATCTTCAAAGAATACAATGAGAGACAAATGCTTCTTGAAGTTGTCTCTACAAATACAGGAAGCAATCAAGAAATGAGCGATGATCAACTAATGAAGATTGTGTAAAGAGGTCTGAAGGGTGGGATATTTATAATTGTCAAAGATGATATATGGAGTGCTGAGGCATGGGACCAAATGCAAAGAATATTTCCAAATGATGACAATAGAAGTCGAATTCTATTAACCACTCAGCTCTTGCAAGTTGCTGATTATGCCAGTTGTCCTGATTTTCCACCTCATAGAAATACTTTTATAAGTCTTGATGACAATTTGAACTTCACCAAAAAATCATTCAAAAAAATATGTGTTTCCTTCTCTAATTGTAGAACTAGGGAAGCATATTGTACTACAATGTCGAGGATTACCTCTCTCGATTGTTGTCGTTGCTGGACTTCTTGGTCAAATGGACCCAACACGTGATAATTGGAAGAATGTTGAGGAATATCTTAACTGATTCTTTGGTACTGTATCCGAACATTTCAATTAATTCTTTCTTTGGAGGTTTTCCTGAAGATAAAGAGATTAATGTTTCCAAGTTGATTAGAAACAATAAAAGGTTAGAAGTGGTGGCATAGGAGTATCTAGAAGATTTAACGGATAGAAGTCTAATTTTGGCTTGTACACAAAGGACTAATGGAAGGATAAGAACTTGAAAATTCATGATCTTCTTCGCCAACTATGCCTAAGTAAATCCATATATGATCAACGGCGAGTGATCCTTCTTTCTACACTTGAAGAGAAACATGATTATCGTAAGCGACATAGCAATGGTATAGTTCACACCTTTATTTCAATGCAAGTAGATATACCAAAACAGATGTTTTACAGTTGAAGTTTCTTAAGTTATTGAAAGTATTTTCAATTGAATATGACTTCTCTTATGTAATAACTCAACTTGTACATTTGAGATATGTTTCTGCAAGAATTGAGAAATCTACAGACCATAATTCTTCGAAGAGAAATGGACAGGGTTGATGCTCCCAGTAGCTATACATCAGAAAAATGTCAGAGATAAGACATTTGGATATTGGATCGCTACTATATATATCTAATCCTCTTGAGGAAGAAAATCATGGTATTGAAGAAAAACTGTTGCTTCTCAATAGTTTGTTATATCTTGATATATGTTGATAAAGAAGAGATTATATGTTATGCAATTCGAAGGATAAAATCAACATGACAATGGACTAAGAACATAACAGATATAATTAAAATTACTAACTTCAACTAAATCATAACTGATGAACACAACACTTAGTACTGACTTCGACTGAATCATAACTCATGAACATTTCATGATGAACACCTCAAATGACAAATGAACCTAGACACTTAATATAATACTTAAAAATTAATTTTACTTTCGACAATTCCACACGCACACTAGTAATTGGGAACTATGGAAGAAGTAGATCCACCAACCCTATTAGCAAAGGGTCCACCAACATTGAGTCCATATGAAGAAATTTACCTAGAACAATTAAAAGGAGTCCAAGCACCTCCCAATGTCTAAAATGGGAATGCATTATTATTCACCATTTGTGCCTCCTTTTAAACCTTTTGCTTTAGAATTTCCAATGCCTTCTTCAAGTGTTGAAGTTGGAATAAGTTAAGTTCTTCCATAGGAGATTCCCACCATAGACCATTAGCTCTCTTCCTAATTTCTCGAAGGGATTCTCTGCGATTTTTCTCCATCTGGAGAACCCCCTCGAGGTTCATGAGCTTGGTATTGAGCTCACGAATACTAGCTTCTCTACGAGCCATGATTTGTTGATTGTGGACAT
>JAJOOH010005306.1:0-26410 GCA_029582605.1 Solanum gracilifrons
CGACCCGGGAGCACCCCCTAGTCGTAACCGGCGTACTCGACCTCGAAGAGGTCTAATACAAGCCTCTTAGCATTCATTCATCGCATAGACACTAAAACCATAAGGAATTTAAAACTTTATTTACCAAGAAAACATTTCATAAAAAAAAATAGCAAGCGGAAGACTTTCTAGACTTTATACACTTATGTCTCAAAACCATCTAATACTTTAGAGTACAACATAAGGACTAAGACCATACAAGACATAAAAAAAATGCTAGAAATATATCAAAAGGAACATGTAGGGTATTGTCCTCGAATTTATGAGGACTCACCAAGTCCTCACCTTCAACACTTAGAAACCTATCAAGTAGTCATGACATGTCACAATCTCCCAATCCCTACACTTTAAGTCAAAAAGGGAAAGAAAGGGGTTAGCACAATTAAGTACTAAGTATGGAAACCGTGCAATACATGCTAAAAAGGACATTTATTGGAGAAACATGCTTTATGCCCTTTGATAAAACTTCATGAAAACACAAGTCTATGAGACATAATACAAGTCAACATTCACATATAAACCATAGCCAACCACACACATACTTAATATAAATCCATATAAACCCATGCTTAGCTTTAAAGGAACACATGACATTTCATTACCAAAGGACCTCTACCTAATATAACCTTAAGACACACTTGAGTAAGACAAGAAGTGACAGCCCATACAACCTCTTCAAGCACACTTAAGTGTTCCTGAAGATTACCTTAGATAAGGACATTTCATTTACAACATAACATCAATAGACCAACATTCTTTAAGAAACAATTTAGGATACATTCAAGCACATAAGGGAACTTTCACATAATAGTCGTTAGACTTAGGGAACTCACTTTAGTATCTTCAAGGCCTACTCGTGCCATGTGTAGATAGCATCCCATACTACTACCTACACATTGTAGAACCTATCCAATAACTATAGTGCACATCCCACATGATGGGAATAGGCATAACCGACATAGACCATACTAGCTAGGTATGGAATCCGGAGTCTATCCTACTCCGTGGAGGTTGTTCTACTTGCCAAAGGTAGAACTAGTAAGCAACCCATGTAGGCACATGGTTTAGGGGATGTCCAAGGAAGTTCATTGTGCCTAATCTTATACTCAACTAGGCCACCTTCCTAACCACATCCACTCGGTGCTAGCCTTATTTCCCATAGAGTATTCAATCACATATGTACTTAGAGAGGGTTTCTTTTCAAGTTCAACCAACTCATAGTACCTCTTCCCAAGAAAGGCCCCATTTCTTAGGCATAGCCAATCAAGGTTGATAAGGATAGCTCATTTAACTTTCTTAGATAAGGATTCTCATGCCATTCTGGTTCCATCCATCTCTAAGTCTATCATTTCACTGAAGAAGGGAACATCGCCCTAAGGCCCATCCTTCAAGGTTATACATTTACTTAGGAAAGCTAGACTTATGAAAGGGCACCATTTCTTAGTTTTGCCGATTCAAGTCTTGGCTTAGAATTCCTCTTTTAGCATTTATAGAAAGGGCACCATTTCTTAGTTCTGCCCACTTCACACAATCATACATTCAAGACTTTAAGTCACAAGGAGGGACACTTTAGTCTACCAACCAAGTTACAACATTTTCATTTAAGGATACTTCATAATCCAACATCATTTCGTATATACATCATGAGAAATCATACTTTAACTCACAATGCTATCCACTTTACATAGGATCATCACAAGATCACATAAAACTCATTCACATCATACCTTCACATATAGCTTCACATATACCTTCATATAGGACTTTACATATAGCCTTATATGTGTATAATAATACAACAATATAATAACATTCATATAATGCCCTTAATTGCCTCAATTCACAATAATACAACAAATAACCACCTCCACCAAAGGTGGATCAAACCAACCAATAACAATTATATCAATACTAAGAGATTAAGCCATCTTACCATTTTCCAAAGCCATAACCAACATTACTCAATTCCCTACTAATTCAACATTATTCATAAAGTAGGTCAACTTACCATCCTTTCCAAGACACCTTCACCATTCTCATGATCAAACAAATCACAATATAAAGCATAGGTAATCATGGTATTCAACTATACCATTTAAGCTAAGCATAAGCCCATAATCAACATGAAGACAAATTCACAATTTTTTTGCTCATTCAAGGCCAACATTCCACATCCTTCAATTCAATAAAAATTGTTAACAGTTCACATATATAATACCATATATGAACAACCCATACCATACTAAACACAATTTTTATAATCATCTACTCAAAATCAATACACCCACTTTATGGTGAAATTTAGAGAATTTGAGAAAACATGGGTTTATGGGGATTTCTTTCTAAAAATCATAAATAATGATTAATAACAATATAACTCATCATTTAAAACATTTTTTTAAGCAAGAATCCATGCTAGAATCGAAATTAGGACTTTAGGATTTTTGAAGAACTTTGAAAATACTTTGAATTAGCTCTTTGATTGAAAAAGGAATCAAAGATAAAGAGTACCCATACCTTAACTAAGAATCCCCAAGAAATTTGAGAAAGAACCACCTTAAAATCGTCAAACCCTAGCTCCTAGTTCTTGACCTTCTTCAATGGAGGATTGTAGAGAAAGATATTTGAGAGGAGGTGGGTTTCTTTCTTTATTCTAATTGGAGTGACTTAAATGAAGGAATTTTGGTCAAAAAGGGGCTTTATAATTGCTAGGAAAGGTAAAGAATAATAATAAATCAAATTAGGAAAATAATTAAGGACCCACAAAGTTAAACTTAAAAGTGTTCACTAAACTCGTCTAAACTCGTCCTTTTGGACAGTGCTTCACTATTTCGGGCATAACTTCTTGGTCCAAGGTCGGAATTGGGAAAACTCGGTGGCGTTGGAAAGAGGACTCAGAGACCTTTAATTAGATAGGTAAAGGTCCACCTAATTCATTTTGAGCTGAAAGATATGACCATTAAAAGTTGACCCTTACAACTCACTAGTTCAAATGACTAGTTATCGGACATCACGGTCATTTCTCATCATTTCATCAAGTTCTCAACTCCAAACTCACATGTGAGGCTCTAGTTTCACTAGTTCATTTTTAGGGTCGTTACACCTAGAGTTGAATAGAAGCACAAGATCACCAACCACAAATTCTCGCTTTTCAATTCTTTGATCATAATACCTCTTCATCTTCTCTTTGTATAAGGCTGAACTTTCATAATCTTTTAGGCGAAACTCATCAAGCATATTCAAGTCATTCATTCTTTGATACGATGCGGCGCCCCAATCAAAATTTATCTTCTTCATTGCCCACATCACCTTATGCTCTAGCTCCACCGGTAAATGACAAGACTTCCCATGCACAAGTTGGTAATGAGACATGCCTATGGGGGTCTTGTATGCAGTGCGATAGGACGATAGAGCATCCTCAAGCTTCCTTGACCAATCCGTTCTATTAGGATTCACAGTCTTCGCCAAATCTATTCTATCTCTCTATTGGACACTTTAACTTGTCCGCTAGTTTGTGGGTGGTAAGGAGTGGCTACATTGTGGCGGACACCATACTTCTCAAGTAGCGCTTTGAACAACTTATTACAAAAGTGGGAACCTCCATCTCGGGGTACCAAATCTAAAGAAGATATTCTTTCTCAAAAATGCGGTGACACTTTTGCCTTCATTGTTGGATAGCGTGACTGCTTCTACCGACTTTGATACATAATCAACCGCAACAAGATTATACTTCATCCCATGTGAACTTACAAATGGACCCATAAAATCAATGCTCCATACATCAAACAACTCTATCACCAATATAGGATTCATACGGAGCTCTTGCTTCTTTGAAATTCCTCCTTCTCTTTGGCAACGATCACAAGACTTGGCGAAATTATGAGCATCTTGGTGGATGGTAGGCCAGTAGTACCCACACTGCAAAATCTTATGCGCACTCTGAATACCACTATGATTCCCTCCAACAGGCAATGAATGGCATGCGTCAAGTACACTCAACATCTCGACCTTTGGTACACAGCCACGAATAATCCCATCAGCACAACTACGATACAAGTAAGGCTAATCCCAAAAGAATTTCTTCACATCATGCATAAACTTTTTCCTTTGGTGAAAAGACAAATCCGGAAGCACAATATCGCTTGCCAAATATTTAGCAAAGTCAGCGAACCTAGGAATCAGATCATGAGAGGAAGCCAGTACCTGTTCATCTAGAAAGCACCACTAATTTCAGCCCTGTCACCAAGCTTTAGCATAGCCTCTTCCACTAATCTGGACAAGTGATCAGCAAATTGATTTTTGGCCCCTTTCTATCTTTTACCACAAAATCAAACTCTTGCAACAATAATACCCTTCTAATCAACCTCGGCTTTGCATCCTTCTTTGCCATCAAATATCTCAATGCAGAGTGGTCAGTGTGTACTATGACCTAGGTACCAAGCAAGTAGGATCGAAATTTTTCAAATGCGAAAACCACTGCAAAAAGCTCTTGTTCAGTCACAGTATAATTCTTCTGGGCCACATTTAGAGCCTTGCTAGCATAGTAAATAGAGTGAAGAATTTTTTCTCTCCTCTTTCCCAATACCACACCAAACGTCACGCCACTTGCATCACACATTACCTCAAGCGGTTGTCCCCAATCCAGTGAAATAATAATAGGGGCAGTAACTAACTTCTCTTTCAACTCTCCAAATGCTCTAAGAGAAGTATCATCAAAGTAGAACTTATACTCCTTCTGGAGCAGTTTACACAAGGGATGTGCAATTTTTGAGAAGTCTTTGATGAATCTCCTGTAGAAACCTGCATGCCCAAGAACACTCCTCACACCTTTTACAGAGATAGGTGGGGGGAGTTTTTCTATTACTTCAACTTTCGCTTTATCTATCTCAATGCCTTTTTCAGAAATTCTATGAACTAGAACTATCCCTTCTTTCACCATAAAGTAGCAATTCTCCCAATTCAGCACCAGGTTGCAATCTTCACACCTTTTAAGTACCTCAGCCATATGATTCATACATAGTTCAAAAGAGTCCCCTACCACAGAGAAATCAACCATAAATACCTCAATAGTGTCCTCCACCATATCAGAGAATATCGATATCATACAACGCTGGAATGTTGCTGGAGCATTGCACAACCCAAAGGGCATCATTTTGAAGGAGAACGTCCTATAAGGGCAGGTTAAGGTGGTCTTCTCTTGGTCCTCCGAAGCTATAGAAATTTGATTGTATCCCGAATCACCATCAAGAAAACAATACCAACCCTTACCAGCAAGTCTATCTAACATCTGATCCATGAATGGCATAGGGAAATGGTCCTTTTCTGTCCAAGCATTTAGCTTTCGGTAGTCCATTCAGACTCTCAATCCAGTCACGGGCCGCATCGGAACAAGCTCGTTTCTCTCATTAGGAACCACATTAATCCCACCTTTCTTGGGTACACATTGAACAGGGCATACCCAACTACTATCCACAATGGGATAGATAACTCCAGCATCTAACCAGTTGATGATCTCCTTTTTAACTACCTCTTGCATAGGTTAATTTAATCTTCTTTGGTGCTAAATACTAGGTTTGTGATCTGGCATAAGTTGAATTTTGTGGGAACGAATACCGGGAGGAATCCCAATAATATCCGCAATAGTCCACCTAATAGCTCGCTTGAACCTCTTTAATACAGTCACCACGCACTCTACTTGGCTCGCATTTAGATCTGCCGCAATGATGACCGACAAAGTGTTATCTCTGCCCAAGAATACATACTTCAAATGTGGTGGTAGAGCCTTAAGCTCAAATTTCGGTGCCTCCACAATAAATGGTCTCGCTGGTGGAAACTCACAATTCTTCATGTCTAACTCGTACTTCTTTTGTTTTGACCGATATTCACATCTATCGAGTGAAGCTACTAACTCATCTTACTCTTCAATTCCATCACTATCGAAATTCATCATAACTGCTGGTAGTGCCCCAACATCGAGTCACTCTTCAATTTGCACTACTGCTCCACTCTCAACTCTATAAGTTATAGCAGATACCATTTGGAGCTCACCACTCTACTTCATGGACCTACAAATATTGGGAGTTGCTTCTTCATTCTTCAGTCTGAACTTCATATGTCCCTTTTCAATATCAACCAACGAACACCCTATGGCAAGGAATGGGCTCCCTAGGATAATGGAAACCTCAAAATCAACCTCACAGTCAAGAATCACAAAATCCGCTGGAAAAATGAAAGACTCCAGCTTCACTAGTACATCATGGAGTACACCAATGGGCCTCTTCACAGTTCGATCGGCCATTAGTAACCGCATTGTAGTGGTTTTTGGGTCTCCTAGACCCAACTTCTTGTAAATTTACAATGGCATGAGATTTATACTAGCACCAAGATCACACAATGCCTTATCAAAGTGTAACAATCCGATAGTACATGGAATTATGAAGGCACTAGGATCCTTTTTCTTTTGCACCAGAGACCTTGTAGCAATAGCGCAACAATGTTGTAATCTATCATCTTCTTTAAAACTCACACACCTCTTCTTTGTTACCATATCTTTCATAAACTTTGCATAACCAGGCATTTGCTCCAAAGCTTCTATCAACGGAACGTTGATGGAAAGCTGCTTCAACATAGTAATAAACCTACGATATTTACCATCTTCATTGTTCTTCACTAACCTATGTGGAAAAGGTGGTGGAGGTCTAGGCATGGGGACCACTTTTTGAGATATCTCCGGCTCTTTCTCTGTCGCAGTCTCAGACTCTTCTCTAACCTCTACCACATCATCTTCTTTGCTAACCTCAACATCCACCATAGACGGCATAGGTGGATCTAAGGTTTTCTTACCCCCTCGAGTAGTAACTGCCATACAATGACCGTTATTCTTTGGATTCTGGATGGTGTTGCTAGGAAGAGTACCAGGTTGACGTGGGTTCATTGTAGTAGACAACTGAGTCATCTGCTGCTCTAGATGCTTTAATGACACTGCATGGGCATCAACCTTTTGACCGATACCAGACAAGTCATTTCTCATCTCCTTCACATTCTCATCAGTTGTATCAAACCTTCTCATCATCTTCTGCATCATATCTTCAATACGCACCATATTGCCTCCAACTTCCCTAGTACCAGATTCCCAATTTTGAGGTGGAACATAAGGACCAACCCGATCATTTCTATTGCCATAGTTGTTCCTTTTGTAGTTGTTGTCGCGATTGCAGTTCCCATCCAGGACATATTGACCCTCTCGGTTGGAATTGCCATAGTTTCGACCTTGGTTTCCTTGACCTTGGTGTTAATTTTCCACGTTGGATCCTTGGGCGTTTGGTCGGAAACCCCCCGTCTGATCATCCACCGTATAAGCATCTTCTTCATAGAAACACTCTTCAACTGGTGGTGGCGTTCTAGTCACGTAATTCACAGCATTTACCTTTTCTGCACCTCCACTCACATGCTTCAATACTAACCCCAACTCGGTCCTCATCCGAGCCATCTCCTCACGAATCTCATCCGCAGACTGGCTGTTTGTATTCTAAATGGCAAATGTGTTTCCCCCAGTATCTGACATCCTAGTGCTCCATGCTTTATTGTTGCGAGAGATATTATCCAGATTTTCAGAAATCTATGCATATGTGCAGTCTCCATATGAACCTCTTGCAATAGTATCAAGCACTGTTTTATTGTTGTCATCCTGACCTCGATAGAAGTATACCTTCAGCGACTCATCGTCATTAAGGTTATTTGGGACACCTCTTACGAACTTAGTGAATCTGTCCTAAGATCTACTAATAGACTCTCCAAGTAATGCTACAAAATTGTTGACCCTATCTTTGTGATTGAGCTTCTTGGACACTGGATAGTACCTTGCTTAGAACACATCCGTCAGTTGGTTCCATGTAAAGATTGAGTTATAAGGAAGATCAGTGAACCATACTGCAGCATCGCCTGTCTGTGACAGAGGGAACACTCATAATCCGATGACATTCATATCCAAGTCTGGGCTACCTACACAACTTTTACAAACCACCCTTAGGTTGGCTAAGTGAGCATGTGGATCCTCCGATGGAAATCCGAAGAATAAACCCCATGATGTAAGCATCTGTATCACGCTCCTAGTCACCACAAATGTGTTCCCTGGAGGTAGAGGGAGTAAGACAATAGGTCCATCAGAGTCAGCTACATTGACGTTGCCCCGATAGTTGTCATGTTGTCATGGGCTTGGTGGATCTTGCACCCTCAATGCATCTCTCAATTGGTTGTCAGCTGGAACTTGGTTGTCCCTACCAACTACCCTCGACTGTTGTAACTCACCTGCATCACCTGGATTTCCTCCGATAGGATGAACCGGGTCTCTTAGATTGTTCATTCTTCGCAAAGTGCGGTTCAGTTCTGGATCGTAAGGAGTAAGTGGTTCACCCTGGCTCCGTGTACTTGGCATACATTAGAGTCAGAACCTGAGAGAGACAAAAACAAAGAGAAAAAGTAAAATTAGGAAATATTTGACTAACGTTCAATAATGTAGTTAAAATAATTCTAAAAGACAAAAATCCCTGGCAGTGGCGCCAAAGTTTGATACGCTCAAATTACACCTCCCTATAGAAGCATAAGCGATCGTTATTAAGTAAAGAACCCAACTTGTAGTTTGGGGTCGATCCCGCGAGGAAAATTGTTTAGACTTTACTTTAACCAACAATTATATTCAATTAGTCAAATTACTTCCAGAAACAAGTAATTAAAAAGGAGGGAATTTGTGAAACAAATTGTAATAAGTTAGTAAGTAATCAGTAAACAAAAGTCAATTTCCGTTGTTATCAAGATGAGAGAATTAACTAGGGTATGTGTGTTCCTCACAAGCTCATAACGCAGTAATGCTAGTAATAGCAATCATTTCCTAGTGTACTACATGCATATTGATAAGTTAGGTATCTCTAAATCCTTGT
Source organism: Solanum gracilifrons (assembly GCA_029582605.1). Lineage (NCBI taxonomy): Eukaryota > Viridiplantae > Streptophyta > Magnoliopsida > Solanales > Solanaceae > Solanum > Solanum gracilifrons. The sequence goes on from JAJOOH010005306.1 coordinate 8,976, forward strand.
TTCGGCATCTAGAAAATTTCACCCCGCACCTTGGTCCGGCTACGTGTGTATAATTTATTAACCCTTACCTTTACCTCATATTATACATCATAATCGATGTTTGGCTTAGTTATTACTTCGCACCAATCGACACTAGCCTATTAGATAGTATCACACTAAATCTATGTTGATAATTCTTTTCTTGTTGATTACCTCCTTGGTCCAGCAAGTAGCAACAAGGCAAGTTCTAATGCGTGCACTCGTTAAAAAGACTTCTAAACGAAAGAATTATCAATGCATGCAAAACACTATTCAAGAACTGCTTATTTACTATTCATACTTTATTAATCGCACATGGTTCCCACTACCCTAGTTGTGGGGTTTAGTAACCCATAATCATATGAACAAAATTGTACATTGTTTTAGATGAAAGAATTATGAACTTACGTAAGAAGAATAATAAACCCAGAAATTGAACTTGAATTGGAACACACAAATCTTCACAACGAACGTAGGAAATTAATAATTGCTAAAGTTACAAGTTAATCTCCCAAGTCAAGAACTAGAATAAAAGTAATAAAATCCAACCCCAAAAATGAGGTTTACATGCCCTATTTATAGAAAACAAGTCCTAAGTTAAAAGGGAAACAAATTAAGGAAAGTTTGTTCAAGCACGCGTCTTCATTCATTGAGACTCACTCACGGACCGTCAATGGATCTACGGTCCGTGAGTCCCTTCTGTCAGCCAAGACTTAAAAAATATTTCAACTTCAGAACAAATGAACCTCTTTGAAGCAAACAACGGAGCTGCAGTACGGATCGTAGATCGATCTACAGTCCGTCAATCCCCTTCCGTAGCTCCAAACTTAGAATCTTCAAAAATCAGGTACTGGAACCCTCACAGTATCAATCTACGGACTGTCAATGGCCACCGTGGTTCCACACTCTGTCAGATTTCCTTGATTTGCCTTCCATGGCTTGCATGTTGATCTACAGCCATCACCTACGGAGCGTCAATGGACCTACGGTCCGTAGATCACCTCCGTAGATGACCTTTTCTGCAATTCTTTCAGTTGTCTCTTTACTTCCGAGCCTGAACATCTTTCCTGCAAAATATAATAAAAACACATAAAAAACAATACAAAAAGGCCCTAGACACACACAATTTGTAAGTGAAATGTAGTAGAAATACTGTACACTCACGGTATATCAATATCTGTAAAATTGGGTGGGCTGAGAGCCACTCGGCGGACCATCGAGTAGTCTTGGTGATCACCAAGATCGCTTTTCTCCACTTCTTTAGCTTGTTGGTTTCTTTTTCCTCGATAGTGTCCTTGCTTTGCTCCTTAGCCTGTAATGCTGAAAATCAACTCTCTAACATCAGTTTAGAGCATAAATTTAGCATTTGAGGACACTTATATTTTCACAACAAGGCTCTAAATGAGTCGAAATCTCGTAGTCATCAAAACCCCCAACTTAAACTTTTGTTTGTCCTCAAGTAAAACTTAAGATCAACAGTTCAATAAAGATGTCTAAAAATAGTGTTGCATAAGATTTACCATAAATGCACAGAACAAGGTTCAAACTACTCATACAATGCTCAATTGTGCACGGAAAGATTAAAATTATGACTCACCATTATCAAGGATGCTCAAGTTCACAATACTTGCCTCAAATGCAAATCAAGCTCAATAAAGCTACTCAAATGCCATCACAACAAAGTTGATTCCACATTCACACAAAATTCTTCAACAATTTAAAGTCCTGAAATCACATACAACTCTCACACTCAAAAAGATGAACATCGGCATGACTCAACCCATAGGCTTGCCCTTATTTTCCAATCAAAATTTGTTACAGCTCACTAAAGATCACAGAGGTATTTTTAAGGCTTGTAACGGGGCTGAGTGTGATGTTATGGTCATTTAGGCTTAGTGGCTTCTTCTTTCATGAAATATGGTCTGGAAACCATTCTTACTCCTTCTCTTTCACATTCAACCATGTTCAAACTCCACCCCATTATTAAATCACTGGATACCCCATTTTTCACTCTATTCACACACTTTATTTCACAATTCTTGCTATTTTTCTGTCTTTTTCTTTTCTTTCCTCGTTTCTTTTTCTTTCTCTTTTTTTTTACATAGAGGGGTTCCATCTATTTCTAAACGGTCCATGAAATAGGGAATTTTTCACTCACGTTCCTTGACTTTCTTTCTCTTTAACCACACCCCCAACTTAGGCTTTTGGCCTAAGTTGGCTATTCGAACAAACCAATACTTCATGAAGGTTATAGGTGATGGGATAAAGAGGTCACAGTTGTTTATGATTCTTCCAAGAAAAGGATAGGCTCAAAAGGTGCCAAGCAATGTTAATACATCTCCAAGGTTTGCCAAAGAGGTATAATGTCAAATTTGGCTCATTCTCCAAAATTCTTGCCTAAGATCAATTGATTTGCTCTTTTCACTCAATCAATCGGACAAACAGGGAATGTTCTAGGTGTTATCAAGCACAATGTTCAGAACAACCTCACCACACAAGGAATTGGTATCAATATCAAACAGTACTCCACACATTCTAGCTAGCATGCAATGTTCATTACAAGAGACTCATGTAACTTCGTTGGCCTCATTGTAGTCGCACACTCACGTCATTCAATTAAGAGCACTATTCCGGTCATCGTTATTGATCATAAGAGACACTTGAAGCTACGAGAGAATAACAGGCTACCACCACCCCCCACCAAAAGCATCCAACACTGTCCTCAATGTTATCAAGAACAACCACAACAAAAAAAAAAACAAAAATATAACAAAAATAAAAAAACGAAAAAGTACTAGCACTCAAATAAACAGAGTAGGGCGAGAAGGAATCTTCAGTAGGTAGTAATTTGATGAGGAATTGCAGAGACCGCCGAACCATTCTGTGAAGTACCAAACTGCATACAACTCGCTGAGATATCTAGACTGCAACCACTCCAATTTGGGGAAAGAAGAAGAATGAGAGTGGGTACACTGAGTAGCATCGGTGCATCGCCTACTGTACGTGAAACCTTGCTGAAAGTTCAAGGACTCCGACTTTTTGAGGATGGTGTAGAGGGCCAAAAAAGTCGGGATCGCTAAATCTTTTCTGCGCATCACCAAGTGGTTTGAGTATATCGCTAAATATTACAGTATCTCAACTGACTTCTTGATGCCACAAAAATGAGTAAAGTGGAGATCGCCAAACCCACTCGACAGATCGCTGAAAGGGTCCTGGCGTAGCAGAATCACCTATACCTTCATGTTCAACACTCATTATTCAAAATAACTAAAATTGGATTGCCTCCCAAGAAGCGCCTTATCTAACGTCATGGCACGACGTGGAAATGCTTTCAAGAATCTTCCAAGTACACCACTTCAATAACTGAAGTTTTGTGGCATTCTCTAAAATATAACTTCAAGCGTTGCCCATTAACCTTGAAGGACGGACCTTCCTTACCTTTGACTTTAATGGCTCCATTTGTGAACACTCTTGTTACTCTAAGTGGGCCGGACCACTTTAATTTGAGCTTTCTCGGGTAGAGTCTGAGTCGACAATCGTATAGAAACACCCAATCTCCAACTCAAAATTTTCTCCTAAGGATTTTAGACTTATGCCACTTCTTCATCTTCTCCTTGTAGAGGGCTGAACTTTCATATGCCCTAAAACTGAATTCAATCATTTCATTCAGCTGATCTACTCTTTTTTTGGTGTCCCAGTTCAATCGATAAGTGATAAGATTTCTGAAAAATTAGTTGATATCAGGACATGCCAATTGGTGTCTTGTAAGCAATTCGATACGCTCAACGAGCATCATCTAGATTTCTAGACTAACCAGTCCTATTTGCATTTACGGTCTTAGCCAATATACTCTCAAACTCCTAATTCAAGACCTCAACCTTTCCACTCATTTGAGAATGGTATGGTGTTGCCACTTTATGTTTTACCCCATATTTGCTGAATGTGGATGCAAATAGCCTGTTGCAAAAATGTGAACCTCCATCACTAATAGTAGCTCGAGGGGTGCCAAACCTTGCAAATATGTAGCTCTTTAAGAAAGGAACAACACTATTTCCTTCATTGTTGGGTACTGCCATAACTTCCACCCATTAGAAACATAATCTACAACAACCAAAATGTAGCTATTACCGAACGAGCTCACAAACGGCCCCATGAAATCTATTCCCCAAACATCAAATAACTCAACTTCCAAAATAGGCTTAAAAGGCAACTCATGCCTTCTAGTGTAACAACCCTAAAAATGAAATAGGAGGAACTAGAGCTTCTCATGTGTTTTAGAAGTTAGTAGCTTGTTTAAATGTTGAGTTTTGACATTTAAAGTCTAGTTGGAAGAGTTTTGAGGTTGAACGTCAAGGGACGACCATGATATTCGGGAACTTGTCTTGTGAGTTTAGTGAGTCAACGTAGGGCACATGTTAGACTCCATGTTAAAAAGTTGTTTTTGTATGATGGTTAAGGGTGAGGGCTTGTGCCAAGCCAAGGAGAGCAAGGCCTAAACCAAGAGGGCAAGACTTGATCAACCTTGGCCAAGCTACTATCCCATGACCACGTACCACTTCACGGCCAGTGGTAATAACCACAACTTGTGAAAATGGCTGTGAAGGTCACTTGGTGGCAAAGGTTGCAAGGCCACTTAGCCAAGTCGCTGTCTCGTAGTTCACGAGCATCACCACGACTCGTGGTGTTGACCACGGATCGTGGGAGCTTCCATGCACTTTCCTTGGCCTTGGAGGGTTTGGCAAGTGAGGCCCTTCACGACCCGTCCAAGTAGGCGTGGACCTAACGGGGCTGCCCAAGTGAATGGTTTTTAAGTAATTTCATTTTAAGTTTTTAACATGTGGGGTTGATTTTAAATGGTTTATATCATTAATATAAATAGTTTCAAGTCTTAAAACATTCCTTTAACTCATTATTCTCAAATACCCAAATCAAAACCTCCAAAGTTCTTTTCTCTTGGTATTTCTCTCTCAACTCAAGGAGGAAGAAGAACTGGGAACTTGGATTTGGATTCAAAGCTTTCTTCATCAAATTTCTTTGGGAATTCATCAACTAAGGTATGGTGGCTCTTTATCTAGGGCTAGTTTTCTCCCTAGAGCCAAATCTCAAAATGGTTTTCAAGGTTTTCAAAAGTTATGAAAAACCCCAATTATTGCTCAAACTAATGGGTTTTTGCATTAAATGGTTTCAAAAGATTTATTATGATTCTATTATGGTTTAGTTGATGTTTTAAGGTGAAAAACTCCATGGACCCATGATCTCCCTAAATTTCTAAATTTGGCTTACGAAGTGGGTTTGATAGTTATGATTGTAAGGAATTGTGCTTAGATTGACTTGTATTATTGATTTCTATTATTAACTATATAATTATATGATGAATTGTTGGAGGATTGATAAATGGTGGTTACCTCTTTGGAGAAGGGTAAGTTGACCTAATTCATGATGTATTTGGATTTGCTTTTGTATGGTTTGATCCACTTATGGTGGAGTTATTTACTTATTGTATGTATTGTGATTACGGCCTTAAAGGAATTATATGCTAAATTGAAGGATTATTATATTATGGTATATATGAATGTACAATGTGAAGGTGTTCATGTGACCTCAAGTTGATCTAGTAAAAAGTCTCGTTGTATTGTTATTGAAAGTACATTCTCTCTTAAAGTTCATATGTGATGATGATAGACTATGAAGAGTCTCTATATGGTGGTGTTGTATCTTTATGTGTTAGACCTAGTTGTCTCTGCTTGCTACATGAAAGCTTCTTGAGTGTGATCCCTTGACTTGGTAGGCATAGGCATCCATTTCTTGAGTAATGAATCAATGAATGAGCATCTAGGATTGGTAGACCGAAAGTTGGTGCCCTTCTATAAATGACTAATGAGGTACTCTAGGCTATGACTTGAGTCGGTTCTACCTAAGCATGGTGCCCCTTCATGATGAGCCTAGGACCCTATGTGAATGTAAGGCCTTGAAGGGGTAAACCTAAGGGTGATGACATTTTTGTTATGTGAAATGGTATACTTAGAGATGGTGGACCGAAACGATAGAAAACCCTCTCTAAGAAAGTCAATGAGCTACCCTTTATGAACCTTGATCGGTAGATCCTTGTGGTGCCCTTCTTGGTAGAGGCTTATGGGTCGATAGGCCCAATGATGGCGCCCTCTCTAGTACTCACATGTGAATGAAACTGCTCTAGGGGAAATAAGGCAAAGCATCGAGTGGATATGGTTAAGATTGTGTCTCTCTCCGAGTATGAAATTTGAGTACAATGAACATCTTTGGATATCCCCTAAACCATATGCCTACATGGGTGGTTTACTAGTTCTACCCTTGGCAAGTAGAACACCTTCCACGGTGTGGGGTCTTATGACACCGGATTCCATGCCTAGCTAGTGTGGTCTATGTCGATTAATGATTATTCCCATCATATGGGTTGTGCACTCTAGTTACTTGATAGGTTGTATAACGTGTAGGTAGTAGTATGTGATGCTATCTACACATGGCACGAGTAAGACTTGAAGGTACTAAAGTGAGTTCCCTAAGTCTTTAATGACTATTATGTGAAGTCTCTTATATGCATGAATGTCTCCTTAAATGTCTCTAAGAACGAATGTTGACTTATTGGTTTATGTTGAAATCGAAAGGTCCTTATCTTTGGTAGTCTTGAGGAACACTTAGGTGTGTGTGAAGAGGTTGTATGGGCGGCCCCTTCATGTCTTACTTAGGTAGTTCTTAGGATAACCTTAGATGGAGGGTCTTAGATGATGAAATGGTTTACTTGATAAATATGGTTTTGTATTGTAGTTTGGTATTAGTTGAGCATGTATATTATGTGAGTATTATGTTGTATCTAGATGGTGACTTGTAATATGTCTCTTATACATGTATTATGAAGTTTGATAAAAAATAGCATGAAAAGCATATACCTCAAATAAATGTCCCTTTTTGCATGTTTTTGCATAGTCATCATACTTAGTACTTAATTGTGCTAACTCCATTCGTTTCCATGTTTTACTACAAGTGTAGGTATTGGCAAGTGAGGTGCTTTCCATAGTGAATCTTGGGACTAGAGTTTCTGTCAAAGTTTTGGTATGTCCTCATAAGTCGAGGACAAGGATTCTATATTCTTGTTTCTTTTATTAAGACATTTTCTATAGACTTATAGTTTCTTTCAAATGTAAAGGGCCGTGCCCCTAGTATGTTTCTTGGAGTTTTGGGTCTAAGTTGCCCATGTGAGACTAGTATTCCGCGTGTGTATAAAGACTTCTTTGAAATGATGTTGACTTTCAAGTCTTATGAGTTTGTTTTAAAAGGTTTTAATTTCGCACTATCTTTATTACCTATGTGATGAATGAATGCTAAGGGCTTGTGTAAGACCTCTTCGAGGCCAAATATGTTGTGTCGTCACTTGGGGGTGCTCTCGGGTCGTGACATCTAGACACCCCACCATGCTTTTGGCATTGTATACATTTCTTGAAAAATTCATGAGCATCTTTGTAGAGGGACGACCAGTAGTAACCACTTTGAAGAATTTTAGCGGTTGTACGTACACCTCTATGATGACCACCAACCGGGGATGCATGACAAGCATTGAGAATTTCATTGACTTCGTCTTCAGGTACACATATCCTAATGATATGGTCTGCACATTCCCTCAATAAATATGGCTCATCCCAAAAGTATTTCTTAACATCAAACAAGAACTGCTTTTGTTGATAGAAGTTGAGGTCCTCCGGCATTAGTCAACACACTATATGGTTAGCAAACTCAGCATACCAAGGAGTTTGTTCTAGAGTTACCGTGAATACTTATTCATCGGGAAATGAGTCATTGATGTCTACCTCCAGCTCTTCTTTCTTCTTTCCCTCTAACCTAGATAGATGATCAGACACCTGATTTTCAAAACCTCTTATATCTTTGACTTCAAAGTCAAATTCTTGCAACATTAGCACCCACCTTCATCAATCTTGGTTTGACGTCTTTCTTTGCCGTTAAATAATGTAGCATGATCAGTGTGAACCACAACTTTGGTGCCTAGCAAGTATGCTCGAAAACTTACAAATGCATATACCACTGCAAGTAATTCTTGCTCAGTTACTGTGTAGTTAGGTTGAGCACCATTTAGGTTTTGCTTGCGTACTAAATGGGATGGAATAACTTGTTTCATTTTACCCTAACCCAACTGCTAGTGCCGTCCCACTTGCTTCACACATCACTTCAAAAGGTGTTGACAAATCAGGACTAAGAATGACCGGGGTAGATATCAACTTCTGTTTCAAGCATTTAAAGGTTGCCATACATGCATCATCAAAGCTAAATTTTACCTCCTTTTACAAAAGTTTGCACAAAGGGTGTGCATTTGTTGAAAAGTCATTGATGAATCTCTGGTAAAAACCGGCATGCCCTAAGAAACTACAAATACCTTTTACCGAGATTGGTAGTGGTAGTTTCTCAATTAGCTCAACTTAGCCTTGTCAACCTCCAGACCTTTTTGTGACACTTTGTGACCCAAAACTATACCTTCCCTAACCATGAAGTGACATCTCTTCCAATTTAGGACCAAATTTTTTTCCACACATCTTGGAAGGACCTACCCTAGGTAAGGAAGCTTCAAAAGTATCGCCCACAACTGAGAACTTATCCATAAAGATTTCCATTGAATCTTCTACCATATTAGCGGCAAATAGACATCATGCAACGTTGAAACGTTGCGGGGGAATTACACAAACAGAAAGGTATCATTTTGAAAGAAAAAGTTCCATATGGACTAGTGAAAATGGTTTTCTTTTGATCTTCTGGGGTAATATAGATTTGATTATACCCGGAATGCCTATCAAAGAAGCAATACCATCCACACTACGAAGGCCGATCGAGCATTTGATCCATAAAAGGCATGGGAAAGTGATCTTTTTCGATCCACGAATTTAACTTCCGGTAGCCCATGCATACTCTCCATCCGATTACCGGGCTCATAGAAATAGGTTTCCCCTTTTCATTTGGGACCACCGTGATGCCGCCATTTTTTCAAACACATTATAGCGGAGTCACCCGCTTGCTATCCGCAATAGGGTAAATCACACATTCATCCAACCACTTTATTATTTCCTTTTTTACCACATCTTTCATCGGTGGGTTCAATATCCTTTGGTGTTTGACACCCGGCTTGCTTTCACTATAGAGTTGAATTTTCTGAGTGCGAATGTAGGGTGGAATGCCAACATTGTCAGTCATCGTCCACCATATAGCTTTGATTTACTTTCGCAACACCTCAAGAAGAAATTTGACTTGCCATTCAAGCAAGTCAGCTGCAATGATAACGGGTAAGGTGTTATTTACCCCCGAGAATGCATATTGAAGATGAGGTGGTAGAACTTTCAACTCAAGCTTTGGTGGTTCCTCCGTTGATGGTTTGGCTGGAGGATTTTCTTGATTTTTTAGATCAATTTCCATCTTCAATGGGTTTCTTGCGTATTCTCCTAATCCTGAAAGAGAAGCTACAACTTCATCATAACCTAGGAGTTCTGTCTCATCATAGTTTGCATGAACAACCTGAAGAGGTTCACTCATACACATCAGATGTTTCACACTAGCTAGCGCTTCATCAATTACATCAAATGTCGAAACCACATGAATATCACTCTGATGTTTCATTGACTTGCACACATTATAGGTGACCTCATCTTTGTTCACCCGGAACTTCAATTATCCACTTTCAACATCAACCAGTGCTCTCTCGGTTGCTAAAAATGGTCTTTCCAAAATAATGGGAATTTCAGCATAAATTTCGCAATCAAAAATAACAAAATCAGTCGAAAAGATAAATCGATCAACCTTCACCAATATATCATAGAGTATCCCCATGGGGTGTTTGATTGACCGGTCATCCCTAAGAAGCCTCATTATTGTGGATTTCGGTTTACCCAGCCCAAGTTGTTTATAAATTGCATATGCCATTAGATTTATACTTTCCCCCAAATCACATTGGGATTTAGTAAATTGAAGCATGCCGATAGTGCAAAGGATAGTGAATGCCCCCAGATCTTCTTTATTTTTAATCATCTCACTAGTCATAATGTCACTACAATTATGAGAAACTTCGATTGTCTCGAATTCCATTCTTCTTTTCTTGGTGACTAGCTCCTTCATGAATTTGGCCTAACAAAGTATCTCCAAAAATGCTTCAACTAATGGTAGATTTATAGAGAGTTTCTTGAACACGGATAGGAACTTCTTGAAATTCTCATCCTCATTTTTCTTCCTGAGATGTTAAGGAAATGGAGGGGTTATTTTAGGAAGAGGTTGCACCAACTTTGGGATTGAGGTGCTCTTTCCTTTACCTTCTTGTAACTCCTCGACTAGGATTTGTTTATCCCATCTCTTTTAGCATCTCACTTTTCGATGCTTGGATGGGATTCTCTTCTTCATCAATATATTTTTCTTCTTCTTGAGCATGTACCCCATCTTTACCCTTCATATCACCAACCACTATCTTTCCACTTCGAGTAACCACAGCCAAATTTTTTTCATAATCAACACTCAAAGTTGTAGTTTATACTGCTTCCCCCTTCTCAATTACTTTAGGTTCCAATTGTGCTGAAAGTTGACTTAACTAGCCCTCAAGTTGCTTGATTGCATCAGCGTGAGAATTCAATCTATTGTTTAATGACGAGAAATCAACTTTCATCCCTTTTAGCTTGTCATCTGAGTCCTCAACCTTGTCTAGGATGTGGGACAACAAATCATTCCCACGGAGACTACTCAAACTACCCTTTGATTTTGGGCTATCACTCGATTGCGTGTGGTCCTCTTCATTATTATCCTATCTTCTCCAATGGTCATTTTGTTCAGCCCATTGTTGATAGTATCACCTTGGTTGTTCTTCCTTGTGAGAGTTCCAACCTTGATTCCCACCCTACTTTAAGTAGCTTGGGTGGAAACCCTCCTCAACTTTGTGAGAGTTCCAAACTTGATTCCACCACCCCAACTTTGAGTAGCACGATTGAGAACCCTCCTCAACTCTAACCACTCCCCTTACTTCTTTGGGTTCACCCATAGTTTTGAGCACTTTTTTTTGAAGCACTTCTATTTGGGACAACATTTTGTTAATATTCTAGTCCCTCTATTTGTCCTTGTCAAGTTGTTGTTGCGTTATCCTAAAATAAAAAGGCGAAACTCGGTCTTCTTGAGTATACCATGCCTAATTTATCTTTGTCATGTCATCAAGAAGGGACGATACTACCTTAAATGATTGCAACATTATTCCTCATCGAAACAATTGGTAAGCCACTACTTTATTCATTGAGTCAAAACTTCTATAAAAGTATTGTAGCCGCACATTTTTTGGAAGTCCGTGTGTTGATCATTGAAGTATTAACTTCTTAAACCTTAGCCATGTCTCATGGAGTGGATAACCTTCCAAGCTCTTGATACCTTGGATGTTGTCTCTGAGTATCATCATCTTAGACGGGGGAAGCATCTCATATTAAAGGCTGTAGGAAGTTCATCCCAAGAGGTGATGGAATCCTTCGGTAACTCAGCTAACCATTTGCTAGCTTCACCCATCCAAGAGAATGGAAACAATCTAAGATGGAGTGATTCTTGTGATACGTTCTAGAATGAGAACAAGCCACAAACGTCCACAAAATTCCGAATATACTCATGTGGGTCTTGATGAGCCACTCCTCCATATGGACCATTAATTATGAGGAGCTGGAGTGTTGTGATAGTAACATTGAATATAGCATTCCCTTCTAATGGAGGTAGACGAATTGCACCAAATCCACCCAATTAAATTGGGTCATTCACACCATTAAGATTTTCAATATCGTCTTGGTGGCCCACATGGCAACCATTAATCTCATTCATACTAATATCTTCCTCTGTTCAACACAAACAACACAAACACAAAACAAATTAAATCGATTCAACTACAACAAAAAAGATCACAAATTAAACTTCGATAAAGGAATTCTAAACACCACTCCCCGGAAGAGGCACCATTTTGATTAACATTTCAACTACACCTCATCCAATACTAGGTTTAGACGATCGTAATCTAGTATAAACCCAACAAGTGAGTTGGGCTCAATCCCACAGGTAGATGTTCGATTTTGAATTCAATTATAAAGTTATAACCATGATTTCAATAGTTGTAGGAATAGGAATTATCAAAACCTTTGAATTAAATTAGAAGGGTAACATCAATACCAGGTAGGGTTTTTTTAGATCAAATCGCAACAACAACCAAAACAATTAACAGGAGTAATTAGATAAGTAAAACATACTTGGGGGATGACCGACTAATTGCCAATTCTCACTCAATGGGTGTTAGGTGATTACCAAATGTTACTAAATCGTCATGGGTAGATGAACCTTAGATGAGATAATTTTCTATCGAACAACTACCTCGTTTCAATTGAATTCTCTCGAACCTCAACATGCTAAGTATTAAAACCAGCCCACAACCTCACTATATCTACTTTCCCAATCTAGATACGTAGAATGGGACTTGGGATTCACTCTCTGAAGCTGAACCCACCATGACCCAATCACTACGTGTGTCAATTTATCACCTTGGTTTTACACATCTTTCTAAAGCAAGCATGAAACACTAAATCATATTGAAATAAACATCCTAAAAAGCAATTTAACCGCATAAATAAATCAGTCCTACTTCAAATTAGCACTACAATAGATAATAACTAATACCCACTTAACTAAATTAAGCAATTGATCACTTGGACAAACCCCCTAGAATGGGGTTTTATCTATTCATCATAAAAGAAGAAAATTCAATACATAATACACACTCCATAGCTGGGTATTTATTTTCAATATCTTAAAATGAATAAATCTTCTTCAGATTACAGCACCCAACTTAAAATCTCTAACAAAAATCCTTCAAATCAATGAGAATAGTGTTTTTGTTCTCTCTTTTTCTTTCCACAATGACTGGATAATCCACTCTCATCAAAAGAGTTGGGTTTCACCGACCAATCGGTGAATTGCCGGTAACCCTTTTCCATCGCCCTTTTATCTTCATTTTCATCCATGATGTACTGTAACTTTTGGCGGTCTGAGTCGTGGTTTTCCAAGTGATTCGGTGATCCGCCGTTTATTCCTTAATGTCGCCTTTTTGCTTGCACCTTTACTGATAGTCTTGTGCATTTCGGTGGACACAACCTTTCCTTGTCGATCCATTCGGTGAGTCGCCACTAGGGAACACCCTTCGCCCAAATTTCTCTTGTCTCAGAGTTGGTGTTCTGTAAAATTGGGTGGGCTAAGTTCCACTTGGCGGACCGCCAAGTTGTTTTGGTGATCACTAGGATCGCTTTTCTCCACTTCTCCAACTTGTTGGTTCCTTTTTACTCGGTAGTGTCCTTTCTTTGCTCCTTAGCCTGTTAGGCTGAAAATCAAATATTTAACATAAGTTTAGAGCATAAATTTAGCATTTTAAGACACTTATATTATCACAACAAAGCTCTAAATGAGTAGAAATCTCAGACTCATCACATTCTGAATCTGTGCATTAGAAAACTTATGGTTTGGGACTGGAGGAACTGCACTTGCGTTGCGTGCATTATAATTTTGTGGGTAAGCACTACGAGGAGGTGTGATCTTAAGCGCATAACGATGGATTAGAATGAAGAAATTGGATCATACCTCATGCATGATAAGAGTAACAAAGAAAGTGAAGTTCTCCTAAAACACTTTGTAGCCTGCCTCTCATTAGATGTGGTGCACTTCACACCCATGAAAAAGACTCTACTTAGTGTGGCTTTAAGACATCCTAGGACTCTTAAACTTGTGTCTAATACCAAGTTTCATTCCCCGAGGCTACCCCCTTCACATAAGCACGGGACCTAGGATTACGAGTGACCCCAAGTTAACCTTGACTTGGCATATCATAAGCATACTAAAGATTACTGAATAAATATATTATGTGGAAGTTCAAAGAGTGGAAACTTAAAGTATGGAATACTCAATACTGATCTTAATATATACAAGACTATGAGTTTAATAACAACAGGAGGATCAAACTCAAAACTAAAACTTAATTTAGTACTATGTCTAAAAAATCCTCTAACTTACTAAAATTGTTGGGACATTCCCCAGCTAACTCTAGAAAAATTGAAAACTGAATAAGAAGACTAAATGATAAAGCATGTCTATTGTCCTGTAAGTATGAGGATTCACCACTGAAGCTGCTCAATTGGAGATCGGGAATCGATCTAAGCGTGATCTGGATGATGACTACATGAACCTACATACTCTGACTATGATGGAAAAACTGATATATACTGAAAAGAACTGAACTTAATGCAATGACCAAGTATTGAACATGTTGAGACTGAATACTAAAGTATAACTTAAAACCTGGTCAAACACACTAGATTTTGACTGTGGGACCTACTAGTAATAGACATAACCGCCACATGAGCTATATGTGGTGTGTGATGTATACACTTTATCAAAGGGCTTGATATACCTTTTCAGGGGTATAAATGCGTGACCACTAAAACTTGTTCCCAACTGAGGGGACTTAACATACATGCGCATGTAGTTCTGGGGTTATGAGGGTACGCTGAAACCCTAGTCCACTCGATACTAAGCCTACTCCCAACTGAATAATAGATGATACATTATGACTGAAATGTTGAATAGCACAAAATACAAACATGCAGATACTCGTACTTGAAAGCTCTTTCTCAAAAACAATTCAAAATGATTTTATAATATGATCATTGATGAGTCGAGAAGTCATACTACATATAAATTGATGGTATATCTAGATACCATATTGTTGATACATTGATGGCCTACTCGATTGTCATACTAATCATGTTTTAGAAGCTCTTTCACAAAACTAATCTTTACATTCTTAAAAGATTAATTTAAAACTCAAGTGTTGGTTTTAAAAAGCTTCTCAAGATTTATAATATCAAATAGGTTTTGTACTGAAATATACTGATAATGATGTTCCTAACTGGAGTATGTATATCTATTTAACTGATCTAAAATGTGTAATTCGTGAACTAAGAGAATCTACACACCTAGGGTTATGAGTTTCATCCAAAGAACTAAACAATAATTCCTTAAAAACGTTATAATCTAATTAGGAATATTATATCCGCTAAATCACAAGTAATATCTAAGGGTTTAGAAACCCTATGTTTAAGCAAGATATAGGAATCATGAATATGACTGAATTCTAAGGACCTAATGGATGAAAGGAATCCACCAGTGAAAACCCACATACCAGGTGATAAAATCAACGGAGAAATCCTTCGATTTCAGAGCTGGAACGAAAGAAAACCTACTTCATTCTTGGAAGGGTTTGGGTCGCCTCTTTTCTCCTCTTTTGTTCTAATATGATGAAATTTTAGTGAATAAAGGTTTTGGGTATGTCTAACTAAGTTATTAGGCTTAAATTATGTAAAACAATGTGGCTTAGGCATAAAATGACGATGTTTAAGTGCTCAACGTATAGGGGAAAGGATCAAAATGACCCTGACTTAATTTTGGTGATGCCCATCCAAAGAGGGAATAACGATCCATTGTTTGACCTACCGGACATCCTTTGGGTTCATCGTTCATCATCTTCCCGACAAAGCTTCATTAAAATGAGCATAACTTTTTACTCAGGCATGGGATTTTAGCTATCTCGGTGGCATTGGAAAATGGATTCAATTATTTATCATTTGGAAGGTCATAGGCCACCTAATTTGTTTTTTGCTAAAGGTTTTAACCATTTGATACTGACCCACAATAATTTCCCTCTGAATGGCTACTGGCCCTCACTTACGGTTAGACTTACGGTCCGTAGGTCCATCCACAGACCGTACAGGTCGATTGTGGGTAAATCAGAGACCATAAATATTTAGTGCTCAATGACGGACCCCACCTATGGACCATATGTCTACCCAGACTATCGGTGGCTTCCGTGGTTCTTGCACCAGTTATGGAAAGCTGCAATTTTTTTCTATTTTCTCAAATCTGAAGTGTTACATAGAAGTTGTCTTATATATCGTCAGTTCACTATATTTTTTATACATTTCACTTAGAAGATGTGTGTGTCTAGGGCTATATTGTATTAGAAATAATGTGTTTTGTATAATGTTTTCAGGAAATAAGCCTGGAATGCATTCGATGAAGATGACAGCTGAAAGTATGTAGAAGTAGACACCCACGGATCGCAGGTTCTCTGATGGGCCTTCATTGGGCAGGCGTGGATGGATCATCTGGGAATTCTGACCAAGTATGGAACTACCAAACAACCCACAGACCGTAGGTCGACCCACGGGTCGTCCTGCACATCCACGGACCATAGGTGGACCCACGGTCTGTCTTGCACGTCTGTCATTGATGATCTGAAAGTGATGGTCCAGTACCTGCTAAAAAATTTCTAAGTTTTGACCCACATAGGGTGACCTACGAACCGTAGGTCGACCCACGGTTCGTAGGTCGTGTCGTCGACAGAAACTTCGTCTAAACTGTGTATTTCCTTATTTTGTTTCCTTTTTTTTAGGATATTTTTTTTATAAATAGGGTATGTAAACCTCATTTTTGGAGGTTAGACATGTTTTACTATAAATAGGTATGTAATCCTCATTTTTTTAGCATGAGGATGATGAATAACTAGCAGAACAGAAGGCAGAACTGCGACCCAAAAGGATGAATGATCCGTCTAGGATCAGGACTCCTCAGGCAACTACTACTCCTCCTCCCTCTCCAGAGCAAGCTGTGGTCCTAGCACCACAGCTACAGGGTCCTCCTCCAAAATCTATGAATAGAATGAAGATAGAGGGGCTGAGGACCATTATCAAAGAGAAGCGCCTGTCCACTGATGGGGTGATTGACAGGTACTTAGAGATTATGAGCTATCTGAAGACCCACAAATTCCAGCTCAACACCAATCCCCGTGGCCAGTACATCCCAAGTTGGGTTCGAGAATTCTACGGTGCTTACAGTACATTGATACCATAAGGGAAGAAGCCGACAGCTAAATTCAAGCTAGTTGACTATGTGGTTGTTTACCACTCCATGTAAACAAAAAGTAGGAGCAAAAAGAGTAGCTAATAAAAATAGAAAAAAAATACCCCATGGATTAAAGGAAGTGAAAAAATCACTCAAAAATTAGAAAATATTAAGGAAAATACCCACAATATAGAATTAATAATATTTTCAATAGATAAATTAAAAATAATTCAAGAAAAATTAGACACGTTATATAGTGAGACCCTTTAAAAGGATGGGAAAAACATAAAACAAAGGTAAAAATTGAGTTAATTGATGAAAATAGTATAATAACTCAGAAACCATTAAAATATAATTTTGATGATTTAGTAGAATTCAAAATGCATATTAAAGAATTACTAGAAAATAAATACATCCAAGAAAGCAATAGTAAGCATAAT
>JAJOOH010005307.1:0-24170 GCA_029582605.1 Solanum gracilifrons
TTTAGTAGAATCTATGTCTACAGAGATATGCTTCTTGAATCAAATCCAGGAAGCACTTGTGTGGTGAAAGTGACAAATTGTGATGATGGAAAAAAACTCTTTCATTCCTTTTATATTTGTTTTTCAGCTTTGAAAATGGATTCATTGAGGGTTGTAGAAAGTGCGTTGGGTTAGATAGCTGCTTTTTGAAGGGGATATCTAAAGGCCAGCTACTTGTTGCTATAGCAAAGGATGGGAATAATCAGATGTTCCCAATAGCATGAGATGTTGTTGGAACTGAAAGTAGAGATACTTGGACTTGGTTTTTGAGAATCTTGAAATTTGATTTGGACATTAATGGTGAAGGAGAAGGATTGACTATCATAAGTGATATGCAAAAGGTACGACTTTTAGCCTCTGTTTTCAGTTTTTTAAGCCAATCTTAGCTGTTATTTTCAGTTTTTTTAGCTATTGATTTAATAAGTTTTAGTTAATGTGTTTTAAGTAATTTTAGCTACTCTTTTTAACCTCTGTTTTCAGCTCTTATCATCCAATTTTAACTACTGATTTCATGATTTTTTAGCTAATGTGTTATAAGTAGTTTTTAGCTACTGATTTCAGCATTTTCTAAGGACTTTCTGATAGTTTATAACAACATTCTATCTTGTCCACAAAATTAGTAACTCTAGTGGTACTTTGTTGTTTTTAAACCTGTCTATCTAGTGTTTTGGCTTTTTTTTTATTAGCTACTATTTTCATCCCTTTTAGCTTTAGTTGTTAAGTGATTTTAGTCTTAGTTGTGCTAACTCTTCACTTTTGATGCCGCACTTGTATTGGATTAATAAAAAATACACTATTTTTGGCTAATACAACATGCCCTTATTGACATTCTTGAAGAGTCCAAGCAACATAGATTTTAGTTATTATTTTGAGTGATTTTAACCACATAAATTTTTCAGGGGTTATATTTAGTTGTTCAGGAGTTGGTTCCAGAATGTGTGCAAGACATTAGACATAAACTTGCAAACTGGTCAAAACTCAAAACAATGGAAAGGTGTTGAGCGAAGAAAGAGGTTTTGGGCTTGTGCTAGATATATATATCAGCATTTGAAGCTGAACTTGGATAAATTATCACAATTAAGAAGGAACTTGATATATACATATTTTAATATATAAATTAGCTGAACTTGATAAATACATATTTTAATTAGATTTTTGTTTTTCTTAGAAAATAAGAAGGATAGGAAGAAAAGCGAGGGCGTAGAAATTCCTAATATCTAACTTTAAATCTGGTATGGAATTATCAATTAATTTGTTCAAACAATAGGAAAATCAACTACTCCATTTGTCTCATTTTATGTGACACCCTTTCCTTTTTAGGACGTCACGAAAAGAATGTCACCTTACTATAATTAGAAACAATTTAACTTCAAAATTCTCCATTTATTCTTAATCAAATGATTCTCAACCACACAAATATTTAAGAATTATTTTAGACCACAAATTTTAAAAATCTTTTTTTTTTTTAAATATCGTACCAAATCATAAGTTGCCCCATAAAATGAAACGAAGGAAGTAAATATGATGGAAATATTTATGTAATTAAGTAATTCTTCCTATTAGATAACCCAGTAAAACTACATTAATATAATATAAAAATCATATTATATAAACGGGGTTGTAACATTTTAATAGTCTGGGGGTATGAGTAGTATTTTAAGGAAAGTGGTGGTACCATTACATCAAAGAAAACTCAAATAGAAGTAAGACTTGCTATTTTATTTTATTTTTCGTTTTTCACTTGGTGTTTGAAATCTATATTGAAGTTTTGATTAAATTTGAATCACGCATTGCAGGGTCTATTTGAGGGTGACACTCCATATCCAGAATTTAATTATGAAACCTCTAATTAAGGATAAAATAATCTCATCACTGCATCACAATTCACGTATGTTGGTAGACTTATTATGCTCACTTTCAATGTGTCAAAGTTCCTTTACCTCACGCAATCTAAAGCAGAAACGGAATTCAGATTACAGAGAAAGATTCCGCGTCTCGACGTGTATCTACTATTTATGTTTACTTCTTTTGTTTTATACCAATAAATAATTTAGTGATCAAATGATTACACTTCAAAGTCATTAGTATCATTGATTGTATATCAATCTTTGTTGCCACGACATATCCAACTTTACATTTTCTACCTTTCGATATAATTCGAAAAATGAATTTAAGAAAATTCAATCTCTATTATATTATATGTAAAAATAAATAAATTATAGTGTTATATATAATTTGATTTTACGCAAAAATAATAATTGAACGAACCTTTTTTTCCTTCTAATTATCATAGAGAGAAATATTGAAATCATTTTTAAATTTGATACGAAATATAAGTTTTATTTTTGAACTATTGACAGCCTTAAAATCATACTTTTACTTGATTAACTGAACTTAAATATACTTCCGATTATGCAATATTAGTAAAATACACTCTTAAATTCTCGTCAAGTTTATGGGTGCTTTCAACATTTTTCTTGGTTTTAAGAGTTTCATGCTCCTACAAGAATTTGAGACCATTTATTATGTCAGTTACTCATGTTGTATATTAAGACTATCAATAGTTTGGAGACAAATTTTTTTTTTACCCTCGTATAGCTAAAAGCCCATCATTAAAGCATTTCATAGCCAGCTCATTCCCATTTATTTTCTTTGTTTTTTTCCCCACTCCTACTTACACTTCAAATTTCAAACTTTTCAACTCCACACCGTATGCCCCTTGCTAAAATATTTTCTCAAGATCGTCTCAGTTTAAATGGAATAATTAAAATTTTGAGAGTCAGATAAATTTTTTAAAATATTTAAATTGTTAATTATTATAATTTATAAAAAAAATTCATAGATTTTTACGACAGTATTCTTTAGTCCATGCGACAAAGGCATTATAACGTGTGGAGTGGAAAATAATAAATCATGGATTATATCAAAAGTCTAACTTCTTAATATTGATGACAGTGTAGAGAATATTACCTTATGAACTTGCCTAGAAGATAAGGCAACCGACTTGCCACAACATTTTAAATCATATTGAGAACATTTACTCATCAAGTCAAATTTATATAAGTATGTATTAAAATGAATGGATTGAACTGAATTTAAGAAAATCAAAGTAGATTGAATTAATAAATAGACGAATTATTAACCAGTTTTAAAAGGGTCAGAATTTGTTTGTATGTTTTTAAGTATTTAAAATAGTTAATTATTACTCCATCCGTCTCAAATTACTAATCCATTTTTGAATTGACACACCTATTAAGAAAATAATAATTGATATGGTAAATTTACAATGTTACTTTTATTAATTATGAAGTGGATGAATTACAAATTTAATATTTTCAAGAATTTCACATTTTTCAAAATTAATTAATTGAGGGTATAACAAGTAAAACAAAAATTTGTCTTTTCTTGATTTGTCAAATTAAATCAGTATAAAAGAAAAATTGGACAAGTAATTAGAAATAAAATAAGTATGATTCATAATATTTTTTCCATAGTTTTCATATATATCAAAAAATTCCGAAAAAAAGCCCATAAAGATTGTATATCCAAAAGAATTACTATCAAAATTAAAGTTTAAATTTCATATAAATTTTAAACTATGTCATATAAATTAAGACGGATGAAACAATTCAACTCAAGTACAACCCTAGGGGGAGGGCCATTCAACTATATAAACACCAACACACCAAGCAACTCAATTTCTTCTTTCATTTTCCCCATCTAACTTTTATGCCTTCCCACCCTTTTTCTCATCCTCCTCCATAGATATATATATATATTTCTTCAAAAAACCATGACTTCAACCTCTAAAAACAACAACCAATTACACAATAATATTGTGATGAACATCTCATGTAACAACAATAACAATAACAATAATAATAATAATACGATTTTTGTCCAAGCTGACCCCTCCAACTTCCGTTCCGTGGTCCAAAAACTCACTGGTTTTGAATCCAACAAGCTCCCCATCATCGATCGAGCCCGGTCATCGACCTTCAAGTTACACGAACGGAGGCATACTACAAGAAATCTTGAGTATATTTTTACAGGTAAGACCACGAATTTGTCGAAAATTAGTAGTAGTAGTAGTAGTAGTTTTCTTGCATCTCCAGTTTCACCTCTTGAAATGTTGACACGTGGAATAAGTCCAAGATCAACCATGGAGGATGAAGAAGAAGAAGAAAAAAGAGCTATTGCTGAGAAAAGATTTTACTTGCATCCTAATACTCCTAGAGCCTCTCAACCACCTCAACTCCTATCTCTATTTCCTCTTCAATCTCCTAAAGCCACACATCATTCATAAATTAATAGCCTAACTTTAACTTGACATCAACTGATATATAAGTAGATATTTAAACTTAGCTTGAAAAAAGTTGAACAACTAAACATATGTGTCCTACGTAGCATATTAGTTATATGTAGGATGCTATGTAGGACGATGCATGTGGATACTGGTTCAACTTTATAAGTTTAAATATCAATTTGTGCACGTTTGAGCAGTTGAGTCTTATAAGTTAAATGTTTATGTATTATGTTCAAATTAATTGTAGGACGTATTATTCACTTTATTTATTTATATATAGACATTAAAATTATATTAATCATGAAGAGTATTTTGTGTTAATTCTGATGTTGTAGTGTTGGGTCAATTTTGGATTGAGATTGTATTAAATAATATTTGAAGATGTACGCTTCCACTCTTTCTTTTTTAATTTCCCCATTTGTGTTGCACTCTTTTTTAACGAGGTACAAAATGTGTATCGTCTAACATTTTTTCCTTTCAAAATAGTTTTTTTTTTCTTCTCGTTTTATTTTATTATATAAATTAAGGTGTGAGTGTTTGCATAATTAAGGAGAGGGGTGAATTACAAACATGGACAAATCCAATTGAACTTATCATTTTTATTTATCACAAACATTACTTTTCTCGTCTTTTATATTTTTTCACACGCCTTTTAAGAAATCCTAAATAAGAAGAGTAGTTTACTTAATTAATTGGACATTAACCGATCAACTGTTTTGACCAAGCTGCTTAGGAATTGGTATTTAATTACTAGCTATTTAAATTTTAAACCATAAGAAAAAAGGAATTAAAAGAATATCAAGGCAATATTGAAAGCTTTCTTTGTCCTTTTTTTAACGTTTAGTTTTCATTCCCTTTGAACAAGTCTTTTACCAATTTCAGTTATGATTATAACCACTACCAAGAATTTATGAAATCATTAATTAATTGGTATATCACTAACATTTATTCAAACTTAGTAAGTCTATATATCTTTGATAAAGAAGTCAAGTGAAGGTATAAATCAAGGTCCTTAATTGTTTGACTCCTAAACCTTACTTAGAAAAGTTACGTTGAATTTGGCTAATACTTGCTGCAAAGGTTAATTACTCATTCAAAACAAATACTTTTTGTACACCTAATAGTCTTCATTTCACACTCCCATGTTGTACATTTTTACAAGAGGAATTGATTTTTTTTTATTTCTCACTCGGTGTTCAGAAGATCATATTGAAGTTTGACTAAATTCGAATCACGCACTATAGTGCTCATTTGTGGGTGATTTTCCCAACATGATTTTCTCCATACCCAGGACTTCTCAATCCATCTTTTATTTTTTGGATGTTGTTCATGTTGACTTAGCACATATCTTAAAAAGTAAATATAAAATAGTAGTAATATTACTATATCACTCGTAATTATTTATTAAATGTTGAGAAATGAATAATACTTCATATTAAAGATAAAACAGGTATAAAATGATACATTTTGTCTTGATTTTCCAAAGTAGACATATATTTTTAATATAACTAATGGACGGAATATAGTTTATTTTGTCTATCATTTTGCCAATAGACGCTCCTATTTGTATTACTCCACCCCACCCCCATTTTTTTTCTTTTTTTTGCAATGAATAAAATATATTACAATATTTCCAATACATGTACAACAATTTATGTAACACTAGAGCAAGTGTGAATTTAAGTACCAACGGCTACAATCTCCAATTCAACGTTGGTCTAGTTTTTATTAGGTTTTTCGAATTCAAATCCATTTATTTTATATATAGATATAGATGAAAGTGGTCCAAATCCAATATGTTGCTATACCAATTCAAATTAAGTAGTACGTGTATTGAGTTCAATAAATAGCCTTCCTATCTACGATAAATTTAAATGAAGTACATGTTTAGAAATGACATTGCTTTCAAGTAGATCTTGATGTTTGTTGAACTATATATAAGTAATTCCCTTTAAGCCACTCGAAAAGAATGAGAAACAATAATAATATACTCAGTATAATTTCACAAAATAAAGTGTGGGAAAGAAGAAGCATGCAATGAATATCTTTGGAAAAGAAAAGGTTTTGAGGTTCAAAATCGGATTACTAATATTCACAATATAGCTTGCCTTGAATGGTCATTTTTTTACTGCCTCCGTATTAAAATTATTTTCTTATTTTTTATTTACATGCTCTTTAAGAAATCATTAATTCATAATGGTAGCATTTTGATTATTTTACCCTCTTAAAAAGCGTAAAATATTATAATTTTCTTAAATAAAAAATATTTTATAATAAATGAACTATAAGTATTTTCAGAGAGAATAATTATTGGTGTGCATCGGTCGATTTTGTTTGATTCGATTTTATGTATTATTGGTTTGCTTTAGGGTTTTGGGTTGCTTTATCGGTTTTTAGTTTTTAAATACGTCAAATCAATAAGATATTTTTATCGATTTTTGATTTATCGGTTTTTAGTTCTTAACGATTCAATTTTCGGTTTAACCAATAAGAATATGCTCATAAATTATATGACTTCTCCAACAATATAATTTGGCGCGACAAGACAATAATGTAACTTTACGGAATGCTCATAAAACAGAAACATAATAACTAACATGAAAAGACTATATAAATGCAACACAAATAAAAGAACTAGGATAATAATGTGAATTTGAAAGCTAAAGGGCAAATGTAGTAACCAATTAGATATATTTAATATTTATATAGCGAAAAAGAAGTAAATTACTATTGTCTTAATGAGTTATCGATTTATCCGCCAATAACCCATTATTAAAAATTGATATCAAACTAATAACCCAATAATTTTATTTTCTAAAACCATTAAAAGCACATTAACTTCATAACAACATCTCAATAATCTGTTTATAATTTAATTTATTAATCGATTCAAGTTTTACACACCTCCAAAAACTGTAATTTTGTGGACATATGATATGTAGCTTTGACAAGAATTAAGTGGAGAGATGTTTATTATATTCAAAACGTGTCTTGTAGAAGAGTTACGTAGTTGACTTTAAGAGGACATAAAAAGTAAGAATTTTAACCTTTGGGGAAGACTCTGACAGGTCTTATTTCACACACTGCCATCAAAGTTAGATGACAAATTAGTCTTACAAGAAAAGAACAATATTATATTATATATATTATTATACTATATAGTTAAATTCTGCAATAAATTGTCATCCACTTCTGTAATCTTATCTGGTCCCTCACATCGACAAGGGTGTGGGGCAAGTGTTGA
Organism: Solanum gracilifrons; assembly: GCA_029582605.1. NCBI lineage: Eukaryota > Viridiplantae > Streptophyta > Magnoliopsida > Solanales > Solanaceae > Solanum > Solanum gracilifrons. The sequence goes on from JAJOOH010005307.1 coordinate 7,590, forward strand.
AAATAAGAAGAAAATTACAACACAAAATAAAAGAGTCAATTGGAAGTTTTCTAGACTTGTATGGAATTATATTTGCATCAATTTTTTGTAGAAGGTTAAAAAATGTCCTTAACGTATTAAAAATGATTTAGAAATATTTTTTTGTCATTTATTAAATTAAATTTATCCCTTTTTTTTTATCTATTGGATTAAAAATGCTTCAAACCTAGGTTAAGGGCATTTAGACCCGACGGTTAGATTCTTCTATATCTAATTAGCGGGAGCTTGACAATTCAAAATCAAGTAGGAGCGATAAATCTAGGATTTGATGATTATGATGTCATTATTATTAAAAATGTAATTTCCTCGAAAGACAAAAGTTCGTGTTATTAGTTTACATTCCGTTAAAGTAATCAGCGGACAATATCGAGAAATCAATGTACAATTTTTTTTTATGTAATTGAAGGACTTCCAACCATTTTTATTTTTCTTAAATAAAATCGACAAACCTTTGTCGATTATTTTACATTTAAAATAGCAATTTTTTAATTCTAATACCATCTTCGATTTAATTTTATTAATCGATAGAGGCTATCGAAAATATCCAACGGAGTCCATTAATTGTCCCGACTACAATCATTCTTGTCCCTCGAAACGCGTTATTGATTAGTAGTGCACTATTTAATGTAAACTTACCATTATTTTTTAGTTAATAAGATTGAATTAAGATCTATATTGAGTTTGAGTATCTCTCGATACGAAATTTTCTTTGTTAGGAACATTTTTTTGAATTTTTTTTATGTGAATCTGCATTTAATCAGACTCTAATAAGGATCTAAGGATAGAAAACCAAAAGAAAAGAGAACAAGTTTTTTGGCACAAATTTAGGTAGGCTAGTTGAGAAAAGAAAGATGTCTACAACGTACAAGACTACAACTTTGTCAAATGATATATTGCTTTCCACCTCATTTTATTATGCTAACATCATACCAGTATATGGAGCATCTCCTTTTCTATAATTTGGTTATATATATAATTCTTTTTAAATTTATGTGATATAATTAAAATTTTAAGAGTGGATCAAGTTTCTTTTTTACCAAAATTTGTTATTATTTTTAAACTATTAACTATTTTAACTTATTAATTATCATTATTTATAATATTTTTATATTCTCAGTCAAAATTAAAAATTTAAATTGTGTCACAAAAATTGAGGATATATATATATGTGGTGATTGATTTTGAATAACATGTATTGAGATGCCTAAAACAGAATAATTCCACTGTAAGTCAATACTTTCACATCAACTATTTGGGGGTTCCTTCCTTGAAATTAAACATCTGTTTTACGTGCCATTTCTGATAGTCTAGGTTGGTTATTATGTCCATACCTCCAAGAAACTTCTTATATTGTATTTAGCGAGAATAACTTTAATTAAATCGAGAAAAAGACTTCACTTTAACTCAATCAATGACGTCTACTTTATAAGTGTTAAGGCAAAATATATCACCAAACGAAAAAGTGATGGGGAATCCAAGCCATTTCACTCTACCTTATTAAAAAAAAAACAAGGGTTCTGTGTTTTAAAAAATAAGGGTCTTGTCATTTTTCTATATAGGTGCGCGTAAAGATTTCTTATTTTATTTAGGGAAATTTTCAAAAATACAATATTATACTTGAAGAAAAGTATTATACATAATGTATAAACCTTAGAATAAATAAGTGTATAATAGTGAAGGAAAGGTATTTATACATAAATATGGGTTAAACCAGATAACAAACTCAAAATATAGGGTACATGGCAATAAATAAATATTTTCTCCTAGTATACGTAGAGCACAATTTCCCCTTTTATCATGTAATGGGGTATTTGCGGAAGAAAACTTTTGACTTGTTCGGTTTTGAAGTTTATTGGTTCGACTTATCGATTGATTATAGATATGATAAATCATTATAGAATCATTAAGATATTGACTTATCAGTTATGATTTATCGGTTCAGTTATTAGCTTAATCATTAATATTTGACACAAAAATAAATCATTGAAAATCACTTAGAAATAAGGTGAAAAACCAAATGAAACATGCACGTGAGTTGACATATTATATCTTGCTCAAAAATAATGACACATTGTAGAATAATTGAGAGTTTGAAACAGCAAAAAATAAAAGTATGAAACTAAACCTTAAGTCAAGGACTTTATATTCCGAATCGTATAAATATAACTTTAATTTACTAACGTATTATCAGTCAACCCATTAAGAAAAAAACTCAAATGGTTAAGAACCAATAACCTGATAATAAAAATTATTAAAACCGTTATCAAAATCATTAAACCGATTATCCATTATCAATAAACTAATAACTATTTTTCAGTTCAGATTATCAGTGAAAGAGGCACAATATGTGGAAACTACTATTGATTTTCTTGTTAACCATGAAGTATTGTGCAAACTACTATTGATTTTCTTGTTAACCATGAAGCCCACTAGACCAACTAATCGAACTTGCATCTTGTAGGGGAGATAAAAGGATCATTTTTGAAACCTTTCGTCAAGGGTGAAAGGATCACAACTATTCCACAATACCTTTTGGTACGTTGCGCTCTCCAAAGACAACATGTTGAGAGAAAAAATTGACAGTTATAATGCTATACTCAACAATTTGTACTTGTAAAACATCCCGCTACAAAAATACAAGAAGAAAATCATCAAGTTACATGAATCATACCAAATCCTTCTATTGACAACTTGACATGATCTGCTTCCTAAAATTTCAAAATCTATGACCACTAATACAAGGAGTAAGAAGAAAGTCTGGGGTTAAGATGTTCTTTACCAGTTAACAAAAACAAGAGATTTGCCAGCCTAAATTAGCTTTGAGTTTTAACTTGTTAATTGTGCTTTCATGTTTACTTGTCCCCACCACCAAACATACCACCCATCATGTCCTTGGCAGAACCCATTTGCTTCATCAAGTTCTGCAACCCACCCATACCGCCTATTTGTTTCAACATCTGGGGAGGCAAGACTTTGCTCATGTGTTGTGCATTCATGTTTCGAGACAAGGCACTCATCTCTCCCTTCTTCGGAATCTTAAGTCCCTTCATCTTACTCCACATCTTAGCCAGTCGTTTGTATTCCTCCATCATATCCGTTACCTCGTGCCCTTGGTGGCCGGACCCCCTAGCTATCCGCATAATTCGGGAGTCGGTCATAAGCTTTGGGTTGGAAGTATCCAATTCTGCAATTGTATTAGAATTTGAAATCGAAACATGAAACTAAATTCAAAAACCAATTAATGCATGAAAATTATGGAATTAGATCACTTGCCTTCATTAGTCATTGAATCCATCATTGTCATGTATCTTTTAATTTTTGCCTGGCTTTCATTTTCACGTCCTTTTGGCATCAACTCTGCACTGAATCCTGGAAGCATGGAGAAGACCTACACCACATAGAAACATCACCAACATGTAAGAAGATATCAAGTCAACTTCTAGCAGGGGAATGAAACATGCAGCTATGAATGAGGGAGGGAGGGAGAGAGGGAGGGAGGGAGGGAGAGAGAGAGAGAGAGAGAGAGCAAAAGATTTAGGGTTGACAAATCCCTTCCAATTGTATTCAAGGAACTAGCAAATGATCGTGAGCTTGCTCTAAGTTATCAATTTTTATGGTTTATGCACAAATCATACCCAAGAGAGGAAGCTTCAAGTATCTTACGTTCATAATCCAAGAAAACGGGAAAATTGATGATGACGTCACACATCGTATTAAAGCGGGGTTGGTGAAATGGAGGCTCACATCTAGGGTACTGTGTGATAAGAATGTCCCGTCAAGGCTTAAAGGTAAGCTCTATAGAGACATGGTTAGACCAACATTGTCGCATGGTACAGAGTGACGGCCAATCAAGAACACCCATGTTCAGAAGATGAATGTAGTAGAGATGAGGATGCTAAGATGAATGTGTGGGCATACTAGGAGAGATATAATTGGGAATTAAGTTATATGGAGTAAGATGAGAGTGTCCTCTATGGCGGACAAGATGAGGGAAGCGAGGCTATAATGGTTGGGGGGCATGTGAAGAGAAGGTGCGTAGTGTGCCAGTAAGGAGGTGTGAAAGGTTGGTTGCAGCAGGAGTTAGGAGAGAGAGGGGTAGGCCGAAGAAGAACTAGGGTACTTAGACAGGACACGACACAACTTCAGCTTACTGAGGACATGAGGTATGGCGGTTGATGATTAGGGTAAAAGATTAGTAAATAGGTGAGTGTTATCGCACTTTATGTGGGAGAGGCAGGGGTCTTTTTTTTTTAAGAAGGTAACATAGAGAGGCAGGGGTCTAGCTTCCTCTCCTCTCCTCCTTATTAGTAGTAATATTTAGTAGTCGCGTAGTTTCTTATTCTCTAGTGTATTACTGTCTGTTGCTTCATTTGCCTTGTATCTTTCTGTTTTGCTGTCATATTTTCTTGCAACCCTGCTCCAATAACTTCTCTATTGAGTCGAGGGTCTATCGGAAACATTTTTCATACCCCCTTCCTACCCCACAAAGGCAGAGGTGATCTGCATACATCCCCCCCCCCCCACCCCCACCCCCCCTGACCCCACTTGTGTGGTTACACTGGGTAATGTTGTTGTTGGTATCAGAATGAGAAGAATAAAATAGCAAACTAACCTAAATGGTAAACAACAAGAATTATAAACGTAATATAAACAATGGCATAAGCGCCAAATGAACTGGATGCTGATGAAACTTTTCCAACCCAAATGTTAAGGAAGTTGACACCAAAAAGCAAAAACTACCGAAAAATAGAGTTTTCAGGAAATAGAAAATTTAGAGCAAGCAAGTAGCAAACCTGGCCAATGGGGCCCATTTTAAGTATGTTCTGAAATTGCTCATACATTATCCTCAAGGTAAAATGTCCTTCCGATAGCTTCTGAAGAAGTTCAGGCTGTTGATCCATCGGGACAACCTCATGTATCTTGTCCATGAACCCAGACCAGTCACCCATGCCTGGTGGAGAGTGACACAATAGGACAATAGACATCAGCAACATCTAGTACCTCAAATAAGCAGAGATGGTTCAGGGTTAAAAAATCAAATTGCAGTAGAGAGATAAAAATGTATCCAAACAGAGGGATGCAAACCTAAAAGACGGCTGACAAATGGCTTAACATCAAAAACGTCAAACTCGTCCATGTGTTCACCAGTTCCGATAAAAATGATGGGACTTTTTGTTGCAGCAACTCTGCATAGAAGAGTATCATATAAATATATCTTGTTGACTCCCAAAACTAGGTTATAAATTTCATTGCATAAAACTATTTGGTGAAACTAATTCCACTTTAAAATTTTAAAATATGAAAAAGAAGTGTTTGTAAGCGAAAGATGGACATATTGGATCAGGGAAGTAGAATTTGTGGGTTAATCAAGGCTTTAGAAAAAATGTATATATCCTAGACAGAAAACAGTAGAAGTTGTGGCTTTAGTGCTGTAGGAACCAAATCGAAACCTTGAAATTTCAAGTCTTAACCAGCATCTAATTTTTTTTCCATACAAATTGCATTACTTGTTTGGATCAACTTATCAAATTTGTCACATGACGGAGCTATCAAGCTCATAGAGCACTACTGGACAGTGCCTTATCGTCATCCAGATAATAATCTTTTATTTTTGATGGGTGATAAAGGATATTAATTTTCAACAGGAACATGTTCTATATCTCAGATGGCGAGGTTATAGAAAGAGATGTTACCTGACAAAAGAAACAAATTAAATTAAATGACTGTAACTGACATGGCAAATAATTTAATCCTTGAAGTTGCCCAGAAGTGCTCGAAGGCATATTTAATTTAGTTGCACAAGAGTGCTCATTATCAATAGAAGGCATACTTTATAGGTGCTACATCAGCAGGTTGTTGGTGGGAGGTGGCAGGTATCCCGTGAAATTAGTCAAGGTAAGCGCAAGCAGTCCTGGACACCATGGTTTTTCTCAAAAAAAAAAATGCTACAACAGCAGCAAGGGAACTTACGCACTGAGGGCACCACCTCCTTTTGCATGGCCATCCATCTTAGTAACAATTACAGCTCCAACTGCAACACTTTGCTTAAATGCTTGAGCTTGATCAAAGGCAGCTTGACCAATACTGCTATCCATAACAAATATCACAAGATCTGGTTTCTGGGAAACGAAATAGGAAGATTAGCATTTCTTATTCAAGCTAATCATATACCTGGAGCATAGTAAAACATACCGTTGCTTCAGCAACTTGTCGCATCTCTTCAAAAAGAGCAGCTTCTTGTTTGTGGCGTCCACTGGTATCAACAATTATTAGATCACAATTTTCCTTCTTAAATGTTTCAACACCATCAACTGCTATTTTCACAGGGTCTGACTCCGTGTAGCTGTTGCAGAAACATAAATTAAATCAACATATAACACTACCTATAGTTTTACTTAGAACAGAAATGTAGTTCACCACAACCTAAATGGTTAATTACTAATAGCAGATTACTCAATCCATTCAGAAATAGATGAGGATGTTCTTTTTGCTTTTCACGAGGGTTGAAGCAATTAGGAAAAACGAGTTAAAAAAAATGTCCATTTCCATTTCAAGAGAGAGAGGGAAATCACTGGTGAGAGCTCTTGAGCAAACTAGCTTAAAGATACCCCAAAAAAACAAAAAAACAGGTAGCTTAAGGACTTCTGTCCATAATTGAAAATAAAAATTGAACCGAAATAATTATGCAACCCTAAGCCAAATTAGAAGGAAATATTTCATATTCTTACACATTGCATACTGATTGCGGGTCAGCTGACAGCGATTGACTTTAATCTCTTTGAAAAGTTTTTCTTTTTAATATAAATGTTAGAATAGGAATAGGTATATACAATCCTACTTAGAATAGGTATTTCTCACAATAAGTGATCTCTTTGACAAGTCTTGGCAAAGAAAAAACGCAGCTCACAGTTTGTCCTTCAATTCTTTATCTAAATTAACTTCAAAATATGTGATCCCTATGCCTGTGATATTGTTTATCAATTGAATTAACTAGACAGTACGTTGAGTGTCTTCAGAAAGTACGATGGAGAACATTCATGATCAACAGATTGTAGCCTCTCAAGCTTCTAAGAATGCAAAGAGAAGGTAACACTAATAGATTGAGAAGAGGAGATACCTCCCATAAAAGGGTATCTTGGCTTTTGTGGCATTCTGCTTCAATTGATCGAAAGCACCAGCTCTAAATGTATCAGCACACACTAAAGCTGGTTTCCAACCTTTTTTCTGGTGGTAATATGCATACTTTGTACATGTTGTTGTTTTTCCAGACCCTACAATAATAAATTATAAATAAATAAGGGCATCCATTTTAAACAGTGAAAAAGAAGAACGAGAAAAATGGAAGGGGATTAGGCTTGTCTTCACTCAAATGCCTATAGCCACTTTGAAAGTGACTTAGCTAAGTGATATTCACCAAATTGCTAAGGTATCATATGATAGAAATCTAGAGTACAAAGTTGTATCAACTCACCTTGCAAACCAACAAACATGACAATACTAGGTTTCCCTTTTTTCGGTGTAAAAAAAGGCTTCCCAGGATCCAATATTTTGCAGAGCTCATTAAAAACCGCCTATACAAGAGAAATTTTTTATCATAGGTCAATAAAAGAATGTGACAGAGTTGTAAAAAGCAAGTGAGTGTGTATTTGCTGGCAGTTCTTTTTTTTCCCCATTCTTTCTTCTTCAAGTTCAAGCTGCTGCGACCATTTTCTTCTTCAGCCTTTTTTCCCTTTTTCTTCTCTTATTTCTTCTTCAGCTTTTATTCTCCTTTTTCTTCTCTTCAATAGAATAAACATGAGATTTCTTTACCTAGTCTTGAAGATTGTCACACGATGAACTTCATGCATCATTAGAGCACCTTAAACTTTTATAAATCTACAGTAAATTTTGTTTGAAGTAATATTTGGGGGTTACATCTGAAAGTGTATCACATACTAAACAAGCAGAGGGGAATGGAGCTTTAAGGTACTAGATTCATCGAAACACAATACTTTTTGCGAAGCATTAATTTATGTGTCAACATCCACTAAAATTGCAATAAATAGTATATATAAACCTATAACTTTAAGAATATAATGTGTTCAAGATTGAAAACTTTGAAGTTTGAACCAATAAACCTTAAAATTTATATGAATGTGTTGCTGAGAATGACTTGCTAAATTCAGAAGTGTGCAACAGATTCTATGAAAATGTTGCTAAGTTGGTCCATGATATTACTGAGCAAGATATTATAATGAAGCATCTTAACTTATAGGAATTTTTCGGAATTTTGCATTGGCTATTGCACAAAGAATGACAAGGTCACTAGATAAATGAATGTCTATCTTTATAAGTTTAACTTTTAAGTTAATTCTTTATACTTGTTAGCTTTTGAATATTTTTCTACTTCCAAGTTGAATGGTGGTTCTTTCATTCCATACTTACAACATTTCTGCCATCAAAGTTCTAAGTCTAACTTGTATATTATTCAAATGTGAGAGGAACTGGCAGCATAATTGAACACGTAAGACGGAACTTGCAGCTTGATTGAACATGTAAGATAGAACTGGCAGCGTGATTGAACATGTATGACGAAGATTCAGTATATATAATTACTAAGCAAGGTTTCAATTTTCGGCAAGAAAAATGAATCCATAATAAGCAAAGAGTTTCAAATTACTAGAACCAATTCAACAATGGCTTGAAAACCCCCAAACTTAAAATTAAACGAACGAACGAACGAACCTGTTGGATGATCCTACGCTTGTTATGTCCAGCAGCAAGATCGTCAAGATTGACAATTTTCTTAATATTTGTGGTCATATCACGAACAAGCTTAAACTGAACATCAGCTTGAAGAAGGGCACGAGTGATTTCATTGAGGCATTCGTTCAAAACTTTCTCATCAATGATTGTAGCATTGCTCATCTGCTGGAGAGCACGCGATATGCTCCCTCCTAATTCTGCTAACACCATCTTGAATTAACAAATCGATTATCGAATCAAGAATTGGAACAGAACGATCGCTAATTAGGGCTAAGAATAAGAATTATGAGATAATTTTAGGGTTTTGAGTGAACAATTCCCCAAATGATGAATGGGGAAGATAATCTTGGTGAGGATGGAGAGGTTTGGAACTGAAAAATAAAACCCGTTTAGGCTGCTGCTACAGAAACAGCTCGTAATATTTTACTATTGACATAATAGTACAAATGCTCGGGTTCGACTAATATCTATGTTTTCTAATCTAGATTAGAAGATGTACAAACAAATATTTAAATTTATATATAATTGAAGTATTGAATAAATAGGTATACATTTTATATGGTATCCTATTAACAATTTGTGGTCTTATATGACGTTCTACGTGTATTATGTCATTTAGAACATGTGTATCTACTAGTTTACCTATGTGCACATTCAAAGTTGGAGCGCACGGGTGACGGTTGAAGCTAAGTTAATGATCACTTTTATGTATTACTCCCTCTGTCTAACAATAGTTGTCCACTGTTAACTTGACACATCACTTAACAAACAATAAATAATAGGGATATTACTATTTTATCCTTTGACTATATTAAATTTCATACTTTGAGAAATGTGTTAGATGATAAATAATACTCTCCCACTTCAAATTAATTGAATTATTGAAGTGCTTTACACTCTTTAAGAAAAGAAGATTAAGACATAAATTAGGCCTAACTCTACCCTTATTAATTATTATCAAATTTATTATTAAAATAACTAAACATTAATTAATAACTAATTCCAATACTAACTAATGAAGGGTAAAATTGAAAGAACATTCTAAAAATAGTTTTGAAAATTGAACAATTAAGTTAATTTAAAAATGAAAAATATCTCAACAATTCAATTAATTTGAAATGGAGGGAGTATTTAATAGCAAGGGTAAGATAAACACAAAAGATAAATTATCTCTTGATTTTCTAAATTGGACAAGTATTATTGGACGACTATTTTTAGTATAGTGGACAACTATTGTTGGACGGAGGAGGGAGTATGTTTTTATTAATAATTTTATTATTGACGATTCGTAACTAAACTAACTATAATTTGAGTTTACTATAATGTGTATCAACTATATTTTCCGGTGAATATGACTAAAAATATAAATGTAAACTAACTGAAATTGAGTAAATCGCACAATATGATCTTTTTAAATGTGATAATTAAGTTAAAATCACTTCATAAAATATTCAAATCTTCTGGTTTGAAATGAGATTCTCAAATATAACTGTTGCAATGTTTATTCTGAACATTCAAAATGCAAAGATGAATTTTCATATACAAAAATAAAAATCAAACAGATTTGCTCAGGTGTTCTTCATCCACAATCATACATGTTTTTACTCTTCAAATTATGCAAATACATTCTTAAATTTATTGTATTGTGTTTGAATTTTGTATTTACCGATTTGATAAATATGTATTAATTTACCAGCAATGTTTATCATAATTATTGATTTTCAATCTTTGCATTGACATTGGTTGTCGCATTATCATGACTTATTAACTTTCGTTCGTCATTCATATAAACTTTTGATTTGCTTGTATTTTTTGAATTTTGCAAAATTATATAACAATGACAAGCACACTATTCTGATAAGATATTTAGGGAAATGGAAAGAAGAAGATTGTTATGTTGAATACATGATAGAAGCAATTATGTTAAGGAAATATATATCATACAGTTAATTGGTTGAGGTAATTGAAAACCAGTTTGATATTGATTTGAGATTAAAATCTATCAAAATGAAATACAATATTGAAGATAGTGATGCACCTCTAAAAATACACAACGAGATGAATGGCAGAGTATATGTCTAATTAAATAAGTAAACCAAGGAGTTTGGCAAGTATCCATTACACATAATATATTCAATAAGGATATCAAATATATTGTATTCGGTCATACAAACGCTTCAAGGAGAATGAATAGACGTTAATAGATACATTTGATACACAAATACTGGTTAGCATCAACATTCAACATCTCTCAGCTAACAGAGGTATGGAGTATCATGCTAGAAGCTGGTTAGCATCAAAACCTTCATTACACAAAAATGCACAACAAATACCTTTTGCCTATTAATAGAAGTAGTTCATTGATTTTGCACATATATATATATATATATTGAAGGCATCGAAAAATTCATACCCAAGGAACAAGATTATAATATGAACATCAACATTCAGCTTGATGATTTTAGACCTTCATATTGAAAATTTGGATGATAACCTCGGTGTGCAACGTCATTGAAATCATCAGTACAAGTTGGCATGCCCTAGAAACCGTAAGTACAACTCTCAGATCTGACAACAGATATAATAATACGTTCAGTAAAACATCTGATATCAAGGTTCACAAGTGCCAGAAGGAATGCTCATTCTAGGCTCCATCTCTTTCTTTGAACATTCGGCACATTAGAACACATCTGATTTGAATCCAAGAAGAGAGTTGCTTTGCTGAGCTTGCCGCAACTGTGTTTTTAAAGCATAATTGTTGATCTGTGAAATGACAATGAAATCAGAAAATCAAGAGTGGAGAAACTTTTATCTTCTTCAATTCCCTAAAACTGAAATGTACCTTCTTTTTTTTTAACACAACAGTTGCATAATTGTCAATCTGAAACATTTTTCTAGTAGAACGAAGATTACAAATAGTTTAATATGAAGACATAAAAGTTGCCATGAAACAATAGCAAAAAAGTATTATCAGATGATAAAAAGTCAAGCAAACGAGTACTAAGATATATTCTCTTAACATTTTGAACTTAATCCTTAATACCTTTCATTTTCTGTCCAGTGTTCGAGTAACAACTACAGAAAGGCATTCCATTGATCTACTAGACCTAAATCCTAAAATAGTTAGTGATAACATCTATATAGTTTTTCATCCCTTCTCTTAAAGGCATTTGGTATTAATTTTGATTATTCTGAAAATATACTCAGGTAATTAAGAGGTTTATCCCTTTATCAGTTGTTAGGTTATTTATTGTTAGCCATATTGGAGGTTACATTTCCAGCTTTAATAGCATCAATGCTGATGCCTGAATTTAGTTAGGTTCTTTTCTGTTAACAATATGGAGGTTAAGTTTCCAATATTAATAGCAATCATGCTAACGTTTATACTCGTTCTTACAGAATTAGGCAAGGGTACCAAAGTTGCACTTGAGCCGAGGGTCTTTCGGAAACAATCTCTCTAGTGTATACTCTACCCTCCCCAAACCCCACTTGTGGGATTTCACTTGGTATGTTGTTGTTGGGAAGGGTACCGACGCCCTTTTCTCAGTGCAACGTATTTCAGCAACATTCTCTTCCTTCCAATTACTGTCAGTCTCTCCATGTCACATTGAAAGGACTACTTCCCTTATTGATGCAAGGAATGTCACACAGATAAATTTAATTTAGCTATACAATTTCCTTTGATAATTCAATACGTACCCGTTTATCCTAGAAATGTCTGCTTAAGAAGACAATTCTAGAATGCACATGTATATTGTTTAAGCAACTACTAATTTTAACATGAATATTACCAAAAGGGTTTGGACAAGCAATTACACCAAGAAAAGTAATCAGGCCTTCCATTGGTGAAGCAGATCAGCAAAGGATCTCAAAGTATCGTGACAATATAAAGTTCATTGCAATTTGTCGTAAGTCATGGCTAGGAAGAGGAATTTATGAAGGTAGAACATTTACCTCAAGAGTTCTCAATTGCTCTTTACCCTGAGCAATCAGCTGCTTTAATTGCTGCACTTCCTGGCTCCTTTCATCATACTCTTTCTGACGTTCATGTTGAATGACCACTGCCCTCTTGAGAATGGCATCATCTTTACGAAGCACTTCTATTTGCGCTTTCAACATTATATTTTCCTGCTAATTGATGAATAGTCAACACCCAAAGGAACAAATAAATGGAAGTAAATAAACCAGCAGGTCAAATTGTGGCAATTCTCACGAGCTGAAGCACCACAACCTTGCATTGTTGCTGATAAAATCAGGTAAAAGAGTCTTGGAATGTATAGAGAACATTACTAACTATTTTCTTACCTAAAATATAGTAGTTATACCCAAAAAATTGTGATCGTGATTTCCTGCCCCTAATCCTTGGCAAGAAATTCATTTCCTAGACACCTAGAACTCATGGATTAAAATGGAAACATGCATTAACAGTACCAACCTTGTGAAAATTTTGAGCTGCCTCTGCACCTGCACGTGAGCTAATGCATTTCTCTAAGCTCTCCAACAGTCTAGTAGCTCGAGCCCTGGCATCATCTATGCTTGTAGCAGTCATCATTTCCCGCACAAAACAATCCACCCATTCTGCACCATCGGCAGGAAAATTGTTTTCAGCTGAAGGATCTTCTGACTGAGCAGCCGGCCCAGTGGTAGGCTTCATACCTGTCAATTTTTCATGAAAATAAGAATCTTTCAATTGAAAATATTTGGAAATCACCTTCCAGATTAATCAAGGATTAGCATAATGATACTACAATATCTCCCCCCCAAATCCCACCAAGAGAAATGCAAATGCAAAATTTCAACTTCTTAACTGTAAATTTGAGAAGTGGTAAGTTAGTGATAGCTAGTAAGGCACCAGAAAGACAGACAAACACTAGTTAACTTTCAATACGGAGATGTATACAAACAATTGCATGCACGTGAATGGACAGTTTTCATACACATGCAAATGACCTTCAGATTAAAAGGTGTCAAGTGGTGGATAGGGTCAACCTTGGACAAATTAAAACAAGTTGAGTACATGCCGTCCAACGTTTGATTAGGTCAAGATGAATTGATAAACGGGACATAACCAAAACTACCAAGCTCAAGTTCGAGGTTGGACAGGTTAAAATTTTACGAGCTAAAACTGAAAACTCCAAGGTGTCAAATAAATGGGTCAGGTCAAATTTGGGGGTTAAAGCAAGTTGGAATTACTATAAACGTTACACTCCAACCTGCCTTAATGTTGATTTTGGTCAATTTGGATTGATGTCATATCACAACCAGCCGTATTACGTTTTTGATGGGTTGCATTTTTATGGACCAAATTTGACACCCCCAACTCAAGTGAACTTATATCTGTAACAAATGATAATTGCCAATTACAAATTTCAGTATCTGTAGCTGACCAAATGGATGAGCACCATCACATCCTTCCAAAAAACCTTTAAGTAGTGTTTTTTCTTTGCGGGGGTGGGGTGGGCAATATGAGATCCTTAATAAGTATGACAGGAAACAGTCCTACATGCCACTGATATATTCACCAACTGGATATACATCTTTTCGTTCATTAATAATGTCACATATTTCTGTCAAGGATGATACAATTGTACTTCTCGCAGACCAATTTTGCACTATTATGCAACTTAAGAGACAATTAATAAGCATAAGGTGGACATATACTTGATCTTAGCCAAAAAGCCAAGACAGGTATACATTATTGTGTATATGTGCGTGCATATATATGTTTTTCCAATTTAACATAATTAGGATTCATCACCTTGTGTTGCACGGAGTAACTATGAAAAAACAAAACTTTTGAACATCACTTCAACCAGCAACCTGATGAAGGGATTGCGTGATTATACGTACCATTTCTGATCTCTTTTGTATTCGACTTTCCATCTGAATATCTGAGGCATAGCTCATGCAGGCTCCTAATAGCAGCATCCAGGTCATTGCCAGATTCTTCCAATGCTTTCTCAAGTAGCTGACAGTATTGAAAGCAAAATAATTGTTTTGATGACTCATTAGACAAAATACACCACAAGGTGTTTAACAGCTAAGTAATCAAATAAATCTCTATACTTGTATGTTATAAGAATGGCAACTTGGTGATTCTTACTATTTCTCATACCAGAACCTTTTTCAAGATTCAAAAGCATTGAAAATTCATAGAAAAAGCAGGTTAATACTGGATACGGTACAAAACGAGGATATTTTTTTCTTGGGAAAACCCGGTGCACTAAAGCTCCTGCTATGCGCAAGGTCCGAGGAAGGGCCCGACCACAAGGGCCTATATTGTACGCATCCTTACCTTGCAGAAATGCAAGAGACTATTTTCAAGGCTTCAACCCGTAACCTCCTGGTCCCATGAGGCAACTTTACCAGTTACTCCAAGCTCCCTTCCCTTTGGTTACATAGTGTATACTTTATACTAATATACATATATTATATGTATGTATACATATATTATACATACTACTCCCTCCGTCCCCATTTTATGTAAGGTACTTTGACTCGGCATGGAGTTTAAGAAAGGAAGGAAAGGAAGAAAGACTTTAAAAACTTGTGGTCTAACATGAATGATAGAAATTTGTGTGATTATAAATTATTTTATTAAGGGTAAAATGAATATTTCAAAGTTAAATTGTTATTTAATATACAAATGTGTCATTCTTTTTTACACTAACTAAAAAGGAAAGTAAGTGATATAAATTGAGATAGAGGGACCGGCTGTATATGTAGTCTATGTTGAGAATATAATCAAATAATTAAAGTATGTTCTAAGCTTTTAAATGAGATGACACACACTCCAATATGATATAGAGCAGGCAGAGGTCCTGAGATCGTTTCCACGTGCTTGACCCATGAAAAAGAATCAACCCCACACGTGAGGGGTGTGTTGAGAATATAATCAAATAATAAACTTGTGCTCTCTCTCTCAAAGTTTAAGTTTTTAGATTTCAGCCATTTTTGATAAACTAGATGCCTCTATGTTGGTAACTATCCCAAAATAAGTAATAAACAGTATTATCACATTGTACTACTACTACGTCAACAATTAAACAGTAGCTAGAACCATCAGGAACCAAGTGAAATAGGAACCAAGTGAAATTTATGAATTGAGATATGAGAAAAGAACAATACCTGACTATCAATATCAGGAAATAAAGCTCTCAGCTGATCGAAGTAAATTGGAGAGGTGTTGAAGGAAGAAGAACGAAGCTTCTTTAAAACCGGAGACGATGCTGAAATCGGCGATGGTGACTGTAAATCTTCGAAAAAGGATCTCTTGCGGCAAATAATTGCAGCCATTGATTAATCTCCCTTACAGTGATTGAGATATTGATTGTTTGATCGGGGATTTAAGGAGTAGGTCGGTAGGTTTAGGGGATTTGAAGCTTTTCTTGAGCTGTACTCTGCCTGGAGGAGGTGAGTCCCTTTATATAAGAAGGATTTTGTGGGCTGTTGAAAGCGGTGAACGTTGGCAAAAGGGATTTTCGAAAATATGTAAATGTTGTCAAGAAAGAAATAAAGGAATCCAATCCACTAGTGGGATGATTACGAGTCAAATCGTAAAGTCAAACAGAATTGATAAATTAAATCAGACCCAAAAATAATAATTTGTGATTTGATTTGATTGGTTTGGCGGTTGAAAAAAAATAGATCACTCTTGATTTGATTTGGTTTGGTATTAAAAGAAAAAAAGTCAAATCGAAATCAAACCAAACCGACATAATATATATATATAATTTTATTTTATTTATAGATAAAAAATATTATTTATAATCTACTTTGTTAATATTTTTAGTTAGT
>JAJOOH010005308.1:0-14163 GCA_029582605.1 Solanum gracilifrons
CTATATGATATGAGGGATTAAGTCCCTAAAGCCTATTTTATGAACTAATGTTAAATAAAGGCTTAAAGATGTTTAAAAAGGGAGTTGGAGCTTAGCACCGAGTGAACATGAAAAATGAGAGTGGGGGCTTCACGTTTAGCAAGTCCGGCTTCCCACAAGAGAAGCTTCACGTTTAGTAAATCCGGGTTCCGAACATAGATGTTGTCTCATGAGATGGAAACCTCCACGCTTAGTAAGTCAAGATTTTCTAGTAGCAATCTCCTTGTTCCATAACTACGTGCTCCCGTAGGTATTAGATTAGTGGATCCACTAGATAGCTATTATGTATGTAGGTCTTACTTTGGCAAGTAGTACCCTCTCTTTTCGGTGTGGGAGTAGAACACCGGATTCCATGTAGCTCACATGGTCTATGTCGGTTATGGCAATGTCTCCCGAACGTTAAGAAATGAACTAAGATAAGATTATGAACTCTAGTCATGATTTCTTGAAGAGTTACTCAGTGTAGGTAGGACTATGGACCCTACTTATGCATGGCACAAGTGGACTCTAAGGGAGGTTATGATTAGGCTCTTTATGTAATGAAGACTATGGTCTATGTATGTTAATATGAAAGCATGTTAAGGTTTACTTTACTTATGTCAAGACATGAAGTATGATTATTCATGTGAATTACACTTATGAATTCTTAATGAGTTTGCTTAGTATATGAGGGGGTATGGGACTCCATGTGTACATTGCACAAGTGAGCTTGTGAAGGGGTTGTAAGGGTGGTTTACCTATGGTATGAACTAAATGGGTTATGACTAATGATGTAGTAAAGGAATGAGTCCTTATATGATGTGATGAAGTATGTTGGTCTAATGTCTAATGTTAAATGAAGATGTATGACTTGTTGAATATGATGTGCCTAGTCTATGGTGGCTTCCTAGGAACACTTGGTGTGAGTAGTATTATGGGATGTTACTTGCACATTGCACTAGTGTGATTTGGGGGTTGTCTTAGGTGATGGTTCCTATGTGAAGACTATGTCTTATGGTGTGCTTATGATTCTATGAATATATGCGGTTGGATTGATGAAGGCTATATGTAAGTTCACTCTTGGTAACCTTAAGGTGTTACATTGCACCAAGTATTCCCTAGGGGTTGCTTGAGGAAAGGAGTTAAGATAAAGAGGAAGGTAATGTATTGTATGCATTGAATGTGCCTAAAATGTTATAAATGGCTCTATGTGCAAATATGAATGGGTTCCATGTGTATGATGATGTATGTGGTTTATATTGTGCCTAATCTACTAAATGTGCATGAAGTTTCTCTAAAAAGGCATGATGCATAGTTTTCAACTAAATGTCCTTTTAAAAGCATGTTTTGCATGGTTATCATACTTGGTGCATTCTTGTACTAACACCATTCTTCTTCATCTTTTTACACCAAGTGTAGGTGGTGGTGGCTAAAGGGTCTTCCCTAGAAGTGAGGAGCTTGGCTTACTATTCCCAAGTTTGGGTGTGTCCTTAAAGATTCAAGGACCTTTATGTTTAAAGAGTTTCCTTAAGTTCTATGTACTAGATAGTAGTTTCTTTTGTATTGTAAGGGATGTGTCCCTCTTGTGTTGTAGTCATGTTTTAATATGGTTACCTTGAGACGTAGTACTCCAATTTTGTATTAAAGGTTTAATGAGGTGACTTTTAAGTCTTGTGTTATATTATGAAAAAGTTTTAAATTTTCCGCTACTTTTCTATGATAAATGCTATGACAAATGCTAAGGGCTTGTATAAGACCTCCGAGAGGTCGAATTCACTAGTAACGACTAGGGGGTGCTCTCGGGTCGTTACAAAAAGAGTTAAAAGAGAAGTTGAGAGATCTTTTTTATATATGTTTCATCTGACCTAGTTTCTCACCTTAGGGCGCTTCGATCTTATTTTTGAGGAAGAAATATGGTTCCTTTGGAATATGTATCGATTACTGCCAACTAAACAAGGTCACCATAAATAATTAATATCCCCTTTAGAGAATTGATGCCATTTTTTGACAAACTTCAAGGTGCCACTTGCTTCTCAAAGATAGACCACTGATTTGGCTATCATCAGTTGAAAAAAAAAACAAAGTTACATCCCGAAGACAACATTCAAGATCCGTGATTCTCATTTTGAGTTCCTTGTAATGTCTTTGGCTTGACCAATGCTCCTACAATGTTCATGGATCTGATGAACAATGTTTAAGTCGTATAATGACGTGTTTGTTATCATATTTATTGATGACATACTGCTTTATTCGAGGAATGAGGAGGATCAAGCTAGTCATCTCAAAATAGTCCTCCAGACAGTCAAAGATCATGAATTTTATATCAAATTTTCCAAGTGTGATTTTGCATGAATTTGTGGCATTCTCAGGCCACATTGTAACTGGAGAAGGGATTTGAGTTGACACTTAGAAGATCAAATCAGTGCAGAATTGGCCAAGACACATGTTTGCTACTGATATAAGGAGTTTCTTTAGGCTGCATGGTTAATGAAAAAGGTTCGTCAAGGGGTTTTCATCTATTTCGTCCCTATTAACTTAGTTGACTAAGCAAACAACTAAGTTTCCATGTTCTAAAGTTTGTGAGAAAATCATTAATGAATTGAAAACTCGGTTGACTGCTGCTTCATTGTTGATCATACCAGAGGGTACAAAATACCCTTTTGTTTACTGCGATGCATTTAGAGTTGTACTTGGTTGTGTATTAACGCAAAATGGTAAGGTTATAGCCTATGAGTCTACACAACTTAAGATTCACGAGAAGAATTACCCAACTCATGATCTTGAGTTGGCAGTAGTAGTGTTTGTCCTTAAACTATGGCATCACTATCTCTATGGTGTTCATGTTGATGTGTTCACCGACCAGAAGAGTCTCCAGTATGCTTTCAGTTAGAAGGTTCTTCACCTCAGGCAAATGAGGTGGCTAGAGTAGCTCGAAGACTACAAAATGAGCATCCTATATCACCTAGGTAAGGCTAATGTTATTGTTGATGCTTTGAGCAGGTTGTCCATGGGATGTACTGCTCATGTTGTGGAAGACAAGAAAGAGTTAGCTAAACAAGCTCATAGACTTGCCCATTTTGGATCCCATCTGTTAGATTCTACCAAAGGTGGAGCTGTGGTGATGAATGAGGTTGAATCATCACTAGTGTCTGAAGTGAAGGGGTAACAAGATAAATACCCTCTTTTACTTGAACTAAAGGCGAATGTTCATATGTAAAAGGAAATGGCTTCGGAATAAGGGGGAGATAGTGTGTTGAGATATCAAGGTAGATTATCTGTTCCAAAGGTAGATGAGCTCAATGAAAGAATTATGGCAGAAGCTAATACTTCTAGATATTCGATCAATCCCGGTCCCACAAAGATGTACCCCGAAATAAGAGAAGTCTATTGATGGAATAGTATGAAGAGGTGTATTGCAGACTTTGTTGCTAAATGCCCAAATTGCGAACAAGTCAAGGTAGAACACCAAAAGCTAGGTTATGTGGCTCAGAACATAACTGTTCCGAAATGGAAGTGGGAGATTACTAATATGCATGTCATTACTGGCTTGTGGTGATCTCGCAGGCAGCATGATTCGATTTGGGTGATTATAGATCTGATGACTAAATCAGCCCATTTCTTGCTCGTAAAGACCACAAATTCAGTAGAAGATTATGATAAGTTATACATCTAGGAGATAGTCCGACTTCATTGAGTTCCTGTATCCATCATTTCAGATAGGGGTGCATAATTCAGTGCTCGATTTTGGAAATCTTTTCAGAAAGGTTTGGGTTCAAAGATAAACCTTAGTACGACTTTACATCCTCAGACGGATGGCAAAGTAGAATGCACAATTCAGAATTTAGAGGATATGTTGAGGGAATGTGTTATGGATTTCAAAGGTAATGGGGATGACCACTTGCCTCTCATAGAGTTCACATGCAACAATAATTATCACTCCAGTATTAAGATGGCTCATATGATCCTATGCTAAAGATATGTTTGGATGATCATTCACTTATTGTACCTACAAAGAATATTGGCATCAAGGACAACCTATCATATGAGGAAATTCCCGTTTAGATTCTTGATCATCAGGTTTGCAAGTTGAGAACAAAGGAAGTTGCATTAGTCAAGGTCTTATAGAGGAATCAATTTGTTGATGAAGCTACTTAGGAGAGTGAGGAGGATATGAAGAAGATATAACCTCACCTCTTTCCTTCTGAATCAGTTCCAGAACAAGCTACTAACTCTTTCTAAAGTACTATTTAAGTTAATTTGTTGAGTTTGTGCTATTTGCATGCTTTGTTCTTAAGTTGGGTGGTTAGATATTTCCCTCCCTTTTTGTGCTTAGTTTGATCTCAATCAAGGACGAATTTTCCCAAGGGAGAGTGTCACTCCCCGAGCCTACATACTGGATGTGACTGGCACTCGAGAACCATTTCTGATCCCCAACCAAACCCTTGGCCTGGCTACATGACTTACATGATATTAAACAATATGTAGAAGCTGAAATAGGTGAACAATTGAACATTTAAGAAAGTCTTAAAATACTGTCTTTGCAAAATACTTAACATGAACCATGAGTTAAGTAGAACATCCTGAGAAAACAATGGAAATCATCTACTTATTATGTCTACGAAGCCTTAACAATGTTAGATGGATGTCAGGACAAGACCCACGACACCTTCTAAAGCTACTAACTAAAATGAAATGGATTCTCCTGAAAGCAAGGAGGCCTCATCAAATGTTGTCTGGGAGTGGATAGCGATCTCAATGGTTCACACATGTTGATGATCCTGAATACATGTATCAGCATTATGAAATGATGCAGGTCGAATGACGTCAGCACATTTAATGAACTGGTACATGAAAATGTTATACTAAACAATAATCTGGCTTTGAAGGACTGATATAACATAACTGGATTAATACATGAATATGAAGTGAAAAAAAACCATTTAGGATTTACAATATAATATGCAATGAAAGCAACATGAAAATAATATATTTTATTTGTAGGGAGTTTCTAACCGAAAACCATTACCATGAGCCTAGTAGTAATACAACGTTTCACCACACATTGCCAGGGCCAACCTATACTTTGCCGGGGTATAGGATGATATCGTGACTATGGATCCATTTAATTAACCTTCTCAGAGGCAGTGAGGAGTCACATGAAAAGTCAATGCTATCCTATCCTATCCTACACAGGCTACATAGTTCTATGGGACTTCTGAATCGTAAGAGACTCTAACCCAACTCGGTGCTCGATACTAATCCAAAAATGATAGATATAGTAACATTATGCTCAATTCACCCATTACAACGAATTAACTTCTTACTTCATTGAAATACTTTACAAACATTAGACGTGTTTACATTCTTGAAAAGATGTACTTGTGAACTTATCTTTCAAGTTCAATAATCAACATAGATACATAAATATACATTTAGTTATGAAAATAGCTTTTGAAAACTCTTAAGTGTTTAAAAAATAAAACCATTGAATTTTCCCCTTAACTTTATCTTGACTTGAAAATGTGAGTTTAAGAATGATGATTAGAATATGCATAAGATCCTTCCATGATTAATGAAGGTTTAGCTAGCTCATAATAAGTAGAGAATGACAACTTAGATCAAACCAACAATTAAGAAACAAGAATAGAGGAGGAACTATTTATTGGGTCTGATTGGGCGTCCTACTGGCGCGTCATGCCAGGTCCCAAGCGCCTTGGGGCACGATGCTCCACCCGAAACCCATAATTTTGACGAGTTTTTCTTATTTAATTAATGGCCTAACCCACATAGAATCGAATGATTCATTCCCAAATAAATTTTGATTCATAAACCCAACGAAATTCATCAAAAACTCCCTCAATTTACACTAAAAACAACACTTATTCTTCAAAACCCTCACTTTAACAATCAAATATGACTTCTTGGGAATTAACTTGCAAAAGTTTGGCAACTTGATTTCCGGATTTCGGTTTATAAAGATATGTGCTTTGAATTTCAATTGAAGATTTCGGGTTTCTTTTACTCTAATCATAAGTTCATTGATTCTTTTTTATTAAAATATGAATTGTGTTCTTTCAAGCATGAGTAACTAAATCGACAATTAGGGTTGTCGGAACCATGAGCAATTAACAACGTATGAATGATAACTAAGTAATTCTTGAATAGTGATGATGCATATATTGGTAATTCTTTCATTTAGAAGTCTTTTTAACGAGTGCACACGTTAGAAATCACCTTTTTGCTACTTGCCGGACCAAGGAGGTAGTTAATAAGAAAAGAATTATCAACAGAGATTTAGTGTGATACTATCTAATTGTCTAATGTCAATTTGTGCGAGGGTGAAAACTAAGCCATACATTGATGTGATGTCTAATCTGAGGTAAAACTAAGGGTTAGTAAATTATACACATGTAGTAGGACCAAAGTGCGGGGTGAAATTCCCTATTTGGAGGACCAATCACTTCGGGATACCTAACTTACCACTTTGTATGTGATACACTAGGAAAGGATTACTATTATAAGGATTACCACGTTAAGAAATTATGGCGAACACATACACCCTAGTTTCTCTCTCTCATTAATAACAACAAAGTTCCAATCTAGCTCACTTATTACTAAAACAACAATCAGTTATTTACTTACACAAATATCCCCCCCCCCCCTCTTTTATTTACTTTTTTCAGAAATAGTTTAACTAAACGAATATAATAGTGAGTTAAATTTAAATCTGAACCATATTCCTCGTGGGATCCACCCCAACCTACAAGTTGGGTTCTTTATTTAACAACGATCACTTATACTTCTTTAGGGAGGTGTAATTTGAGGGTATCAAATTTTGGCGCCGCTGCCGAGGAATAAGTCTTTCGAATTAAGTTTAAATACATTATTGAACTTTAGTAAATTATTTCCTAATTTTATGTTTTCTTTGTTTTGGTTTTCTTGAGGTTTCCACTCTAGTGTATGCCAAGTACATGGAATGAAGGCGAACTATTGACCTTATACAATCCAGAGTTGAGCAAAACTTTGAGAAAGATGAATAATCAATGGGTTCATAATAATCTAGTTATAGAGGAGCCTGAGGAACAAGTGACTAATGAGAATGCTCAGGTTCAGGGTGATAATCTACTTGGAGATGCATTGAGGGTGCAGAACCCACCTGAACCAAGATTGCGTGATAATTACAGGGTCGACTTCCATATAGTTGAATCTAAAGGACCTATTCTTCTCCCTCCTCTACCTCCAAGGTATACATTCGTGGTAACTAGCAGTATGGTGTAGATACTTACAATAAGGGGTTTGTTATCTGGTATGACTTTTGAAGATACGCATGGGCACATGGCCAAGTTGAGGAGTGTTTGCAAGAGTTGTGTGTTTCGACCAGAGTTGGACATGAATATCATAAGGTTGAGAGTGCTCCCTCTATCACTGACCGGGGATGTTACGGTATGATTTTCTGATATTTCGTACAACTCGATTCACACATGGGATCAATTGCACAATATGTTCATGGCAAAGTATTTTCCTTTGTCCAAGAAGTTGAATCACAAGGACAAACTGAATAACTTTGTAGCACTACCTGGAGAGTCTGTGAGTAGTTCGTGGGATAGGTTCACTACATGCATACAAACTGTGCCAAACCACTGCAATAATGATGAGTCACTAAAGGAGTACTTCTACAGAGGTCAGTATGAAAATGGTAAGGTTGTGCTTGATACTATTACTAGAGGATCATATGGTGAGTGCACTTTAGAGGAGATCGTAGAGAAGCTGGAGAAGATTTCCCAAAACAATAAAGCATGGAGCACTAGAAAGTCAGACACTGGAAAAAGTACATTTGCAGTTCAAGTTGCGCCTAGTCAATTTGGTGATGACATTCGTGAGGAGATGATTCAGATGTGGATAGAACTTGGGTTGGTGTTGAAGCATGTTAGTGGAGGAGCAGAAAATGTTAATGTGGTAAATTACTTGACTAGGACTCCACCACCAACGGTTGTGGAATCCTACTATGAAGAGGATGCTTACTTGGTGAATGATCAGACGGGGGCTTGCCGAGCCAACGCCCAAGGTTCCAATTCGGATAATTAGTACCAGGGTCAAGGAAACAAAGGTCAGAATTATGGTAACTATAATCGAGAGGGTCATTATGTCCGGGATGGGAACTACAATGACAACAACAACAACAACTAGAACAACTATGGCAACAGAAACGAGAGAGTTGGGTCTTATGTTCCACCTGTGTATCAAGAATCTGGCAATAGGGAAGCTGGGCGTAGTATGTCACGTATTGAGGATACAATGCAAAAAATGATGAACATGTTTGACACTACTAATGAGAATGTGAAAGAGATGGGAACTAACTTGTCTAGAATTGGTCAAAAAGTTGATGCCCATGCAGTGTCAATCAAGCAACTAGAGCAGCAGATGAATTAGTTGTCAACTACAGTAAACCTACGTCAGCCTGGCACACTTCCTAGAAATACTATCCAGAATCCAAAAAATGGTGGGCATTGTATGTCATTCACCACTCGAGCGGGTAAATAGACCATTGATCCACCTATGCCGTATGAGGTAGAAAATGTGGTTGAAAAAGAGGATGAAGAGATTAAGGTTACTGGAGAGTCCAAGAATGCTACAGAGAGAGAAGCAGAGATAGCACAAAAAATTTCTCCCATGCCTAGAACTCCACCTCTATTCCCACAGAGGTTGGTAAAGAAGAGTGAAGAAGGAAAATACCACTGGTTTATTACTATTTTGAAATAACTTTCCATCAATGTTTCGTTAATAGAAGCTTTGGAGCAAATGTCTGGGTATGCAAAATTTATGAAGGAATTGGTGACTAAGAAGAGGGTCATCAATTTTGAAGGTGATAATAGGGTGCAACATTACAGTGCTATTGCTACTAGGTCACTTGTACAGATGAAAGAGGATCCTAGTGCTTTCACTATTCCTTATACCATTGGGTTGTTGCATTTTGCTGTGGCATTGTGTGATTTGGGTGCTAGTATTAATCTGATGCCATTGTCTATTTACAAGAATTTGGGTTTAGGGGGCTCCAAAACCGACTGCGATGAGATTACTCATGGCCGATAGAACTGTGAAGAAGCCCATTAGTGTTCTCCAATATGTACTAGTGAGAGTGCAAATGTTTATTTTTTTCAATGGATTTTGTGATACTCGACTGTGAGATTGATTTTGAGGTTCCCATTATCCTAGGGCGATCATTCCTTGCTACTGGGCGTGCCTTGGTTGATAAGGAGAAAGGGCAGATTAAGTTCTGATTGAATAGTGAAGAGGTAACTTTCAATATCTATAGGTTCATGAAGCACGTAAGCGATCTCAAGTCAGTGTCAGTGGTGGATTATATTGTGGAGCAAAGTTTGGATGTGTCTATTGAAGAGAGGTTGGCTGTTGATGCACTTGCAGCGGTAATGATGAATTTTGAGGGTGATGGTATTAAGGACAATGATGAGTTATTTGCTGCACTTGATAGGTTTGAATTCCATTCCAAACCGAAGAAATTGGAGTTAGATATGAAGAATCACGACTCTTCACCCACAAAACCGTCTGTTGAAGAGGCCCCAAAACTGGAGCTTAAGGCTCTACCATAACATTTGAGGTATGTATTCTTGGGGAGAGACGGTACTTTACCAGTCATCATTGCGGCCAATTTGAATGCAGAACAAGTGGAGGCTTTGGTTTCTGTATTGAAGAGGTTCAAGCGTGCTATTGGGTGGACTATTGCGGACATTATTGGGATTCCTCCTGACATTTTTTCTCATAAAATCCAACTCATGCCGGATAACAAGACTAGTATCGACAACCAAAGGAGACTAAATCCTCCTATGCAAGAGGTAGTGAAAAAGGAAATCATCAAGTGGTTAGATGTTGGAGTCATATATCCGATTGAAGATAGTAGTTGGGTGTATCATGTTCAGTGTGTTCCTAAGAAAGGTGGGATTATTGTGGTTGCTAATGCGAAAAATGAGTTTGTTCCGATGCGGCCAGTTACTGGATGAAGAGTATGCATGGACTACCAGAAATCCAATGATTGGACAGAAAATGATCACTTCCCTATGTCGTTCAAGGATCAGATGTTGGATCGCCTTGCTGGTGCTAAGGGTTGGTATTTCTTTCTTGATGGTTATTCGGGAAATAATCAGATCTCCATAGCTCCCGAAGACCAATAGAAGACCACCTTCACTTTCCCTTATGGGAGTTTCGCCTTCAAACGAATGTCATTTGGGTTTTGTAATGCTCCAGCGACCTTCCAGCATTGCATGATGTCGATATTTTAAGATATGGTGGAGGATACTATTGATGCATTTATAGATGATTTCTCTGTGGTAGGTGACTCATTTGATGTTTGTTTGGATCATTTGGCCGAGGTACTTAAACGGTGTGAAGTGTGCAATCTTGCGCTCATTGGGAAAAGTGCCATTTCATGGTGAAAAAGGGGATCGTTCTGGGTCATCGGATTTCTGAGAAGGGTATTGAGGTTGATAGAGCTAAAGTTGAGGTAATAGAAAAGCCTCCACCACCTATCTCTATTAAAGGTGTTAGAAGTTTTCTTTGGCATGCAGGCTTTTATAGGAGGTTCATTAAGGATTTCTCCAAAATTGCACACCCATTGTGCAAATTGCTCGAAAAGGAGTCTAAGTTTGATTTTGATGTTGCTTATATGAGAGCATTTGGAGATTTGAAAGAAAATCTAGTTTCCGCACCTATCATTATTTCACCAGATTGGGGGCAACCGTTTAAAGTGATGTGTGATGCGCTTGGAGTGGCGCTTGGTGTGGTATTGGGATAGAGGCGAGAAAAGATTCTTCATCCTATTTACTATGCCAGCAAATCTTTGAATGTGGCTTAAAAGAACTATACAATACCTTAATAGGAACTCCTTCCTGTGGTTTTCACATTCGAGAAATTTTGATCCTACTTGCTTGGTGCTAAGGTCATAGTGCATACTAATCATTCTGCTTTGAGGTAACTGATGGGTAAAAAGGATGCAAAACCGAGGTCGATTAGATAGGTGTTGTTGATGTAAGATTTCAATTTTGAGGTGAAAGATAGAAAGGGGACAGAAAATCAAGTTGCCGATCATTTGTCCAGATTAGAGGAGGAATTTATGCTCAAGCTAGGAGATGGGGCTGAAATTAATGATGCATTTCTAGACTAACAAGTATTGGCTGCTTCCCAGGATCTGATTCCTTGGTTCGCAGACTTTGCTAATTACTTGGCAAGTGATCTGGTTCAATCGGATTTGTCTTTTCACCAAAGGAAAAAGTTAATGCATGATGTGAAGAAGTTATTTTGGGATGCACCTTATTTGTTCCATATTTATGCTGAAGGAATTATTCATCACTGTGTGCCTGAGGTTGAGATGATGAGTATACTAGAGGCGTGTAATTCATCGCATGTTGGTGCGCATCATAGTGATATTTAGACTGCTCATAAAATCTTGCAGTGCAGGTATTACTGGCCTACCATCTACTAATTTGCTCATGATTTCGCCAAGTCTTTTGATCGTTGCAAGTTGAAGTGTCCAACAGAGAGATAAAGCAAATCTTTGCAAAGACAGTGACTGCAAATAAAACTGATTGGTCAAGGAGGCTTGATGATGCTCTATGGGCCTATCGCACCGCATTTAAAACTCCCATAGGTATGTCCCCCTACCAACTTGTATATGGGAAGTCTTGCTATTTGCCGGTAGAGCTAGAGCATAAGTCTATGTGGGCTCTAAAGAAGTTGAATTTGGATTGGGGCGCTGCATCGAGTCAAAGAATGAATGACATAAATGAGCTTAATGAGTTTTGCGTAACAGCTTATGAAAGTTCAGCCTTGTACAAAGAGAAGATGAAAAAGTATAATGATCAAAAATTGAAATGCGTGAATTTGTTGTGGGTGATCTGGTGCTTCTATTCAACTAAAGGTTGCGCTTGTTTCCTGGCAAGCTCAAATCTAAGTGGACCGGGCCATTCATAGTCACTCAAGTGTTTCAACATGGAGTGGTTGAGCTAGAGGACAAGAAGGGAACAAGGTTCAAGGTGAAGGATCAAACGATCAAAGTCTACATGGGGAAGTTGGATAGTGTGCAAGAAGTGATTGGGGCCTAGTACCTTGATAAATTCTGAGTAATCAAGGGGCCTGAATCATGCCGCGATGTTAAATCAAGCGTTGCTTGGGAGGCAACCCAAGAGGTACAATCTAGCCAACTATATCTTTTTCTTTTCTATTTAGGAGTTCTTCTTTTATTTTAATTTATGTAACTCATTATATAGGTATTTTATTTTTGTATTAGTGTTGGCTAGATATAGAATAGGGTCCATGCCTAAAATGTGTCCAGAAAAAGTAAAAAGAAAGTCCTAATTGTTTCTACGTGTGCAGGGATGAAAATCTGAATCTGCAGAAAGAGGTTGTGCTGAGGTCTACGGATCCTATCGCCGGTTCGTGGGTTCATCCACGGACCGTGAATGGTATCCGTAGATCCCCATGTAAGTCTTTTAATTTTCTAACTGTTGAGTGACCTACTGAACTGACCTACGATTTGTAGGTCGACCCACGGATTGTAGACGGGATCTCGTGGGTCCAAACCTAGGGTTCTGCCGACCCAATGCAGACTTACTTAAAATAAATCCATGCATATTCAAATCATTTACCGCGTCTATATACATCCCCCAAACTGTTTTTCAGCCCTCTAAATCCTCCTAATCACTCCTATAACTCCAATATAAAATCCCATTCAGTTCCCCCAAACTACCAAATCATCTTCTTTTACCTAAATTCCCATCTCATTCCCCAACAATTTCATTGTCCGGATTCAGTGTCAAAGGCTTGTCAAAGGTCTAGAAGTTCATTGCATCACACACTCACCCATATCGATTGTTTGAAAGGTAAACGACTTCACCCTGACTTTGAATTCACTGTTCATTGTTGTATTATCAAGTCACGAATTTGGAACTTGACCTTAGGTTGTTAGGATTATTAATTTTAGAGTTAAATGTTGAATTGTTTGATAGCATAGCCCTTTGTATAACAGTATGTGAGTGTGTAGTTCATTAAAACTAACTGAACCAGAGTAAAAAGGTCTAAATGGAAATTTTGACTTAGGGTTCCTAGTTCGGTATATTAAAAAGTTAAATTTTGAGTATTCGGAACCCTAAGGATGACAAACTACCATATATTGTGTTGAAATGCATGATTAGACCTAGGTTGATACACTAATTTGTTGAAAATATGAGTACAAAAAAGAGGAATGTCTGAAACTTGGCACAAACCTAACCCACAAGACCCCGTCCACGGATCGTAGGTCAACATACGGACCGCAGGTTGGGTCCGTGGGTCTGTTGCCCATGAAAAAGTCATCAACTGTTGAACCATGAAGGTGTACTACGATCTATCAACGGACCGTTCTACACATCCGTGTTTCACATCAAAAACCCAGCTTTTGGGTTCTCTAACCTACGAAAGCGGCCTACGGATCGTAGGTCCAACCACGGACCGAAGGTACCCACTGTGGGTCGGCAGTTTAGTTACTGCCCATAAATTTTTAGTTTTTCATTTTGATTCGTTTCTTGATCTAAAATTTTTCCAAGTGTGTTATTTTCTTGTTTTCGTACTAACAAGGCTTCTACAGGTACTACGGCCCCCAAGCAAGCTCCCACTTACACCGCGAAGGGGAAGTCAAAATTAGTGGCACCATCCTTTCGGCTGATCGATGAGGATATTCATGCGGAGACTGACCCTGCATATGTCCCACCTCCTACCAGGACATCTCCCACTGCACCATGTACCACATGGAACCAACCCCAGCAGGTGCAAGCTGAAGTGGTCACTGCCCCCAGTCTGAGGAAGGAGATACACCGATCGGTCCACCGGCTGGCTCTGAGACCGCATTAGGTTTCGGCTCCATCTCCAGCTCCAACTCTAATGGTATCACCGCCTCATCCTCCTAGGAAAATA
Source organism: Solanum gracilifrons (assembly GCA_029582605.1). NCBI lineage: Eukaryota > Viridiplantae > Streptophyta > Magnoliopsida > Solanales > Solanaceae > Solanum > Solanum gracilifrons. The sequence continues at coordinate 13,978 of JAJOOH010005308.1, forward strand.
GTGCGGGTGACTTCCCAATACCCCTAAATACCGATCCTGCACCAGTTCCTGGGGAGTCCAATAGATGGTATGTAAGTGGCCAGTATCAGATATACAGAGACTCCCACATGCTGAATGAGAATGAAAGGATGACTCGACTTGTCACTGATGAGCGCCAGTTTCTCATTGGAAACCTGCACACCACGC
>JAJOOH010005309.1:0-25830 GCA_029582605.1 Solanum gracilifrons
CCCACAACTTTTGTAGGTTGTTTGTGGTGGTATATGTATTTGTGTTGATATAAAAAGAATGGGTAAGAAAGAAAAGATGTGAATGTGTTGGTGAATTTAAAAGGATAATCAAATAAAATGGGAAAGTTTTTCTTCTTCTTTTTTTCTCGTGTCATTTGTTCTTTTTCTTTTTTTGTACGTTTTTTTTGTGTGTGTTGTTTGTGTTTAGGATGCTGAATTTTTTTTTTTTTGTCATAAGATTAAATCAAATTCCATGAATAAATTAAATCATAATATAAAGTAAAGTTGAATACCGCAAAATCTTAATTAAAGCTCGATTAGAACACCGACAATTTTTGTAGGTTGTTTGTGATGGTATATGTGTTTGTGTTGATATGAAAAGAATGGATAAGGAAGAAAAGATGTGAATGTGTTGGTGAATTTTAAAAGGATAATCAAATAAAATGGGAAGATTTTTTTTCTTTTTTTTTCTCGTGTAATCAATTCTTTTTCTTTTCTTTTTTTTGTACTTTTTTTTTGTGTTTGTTGTTTGTGTTTAGGATGCTGAAATTTTTTATTTTTTTTCCTATTTTTTTTCGTTTGTGTTGCTGTGTTGTTTTATATGTAGTAGTAGTATGCTTGTGTGTCGTGTATTGTTGTAATGTTGGAAGTGGGGGGAAGATTGGGGTTGTGGACGAGTATGTGGGGTGAGGTAGGTGTAGTGGGGTAGGTAGGTAGTGTGGGTAGTTTAGGTTATTATATTTATTAAATTAAATATATATATAAAAACCATAATAATAAAAATATTAATTAATAATTTTGACTTAATAAAATATGAGAAAAGTCAAATAGCTAGTCTAAAAATATAATTAAGAAATACTAGCTTATTTATTAAAATTTAAATTAAAAGAAAACATATATTTTTTGTAGTTTTTCAATCTTTTAAAATAAACTTACTATAATACGATGAAAAATAAAATATTTAATTTATATATAAAAGCAATATTTATGTACTAAAAATGGTGTAATACCTTAAATTCTGTCAAAAATTACGTGTCTACAAATGGTATGTTCAAAATGATATTGATAATCTTATCTTGGAAGAAGATTCTATGTTAATTATCAACATGATAAAAGGCAAAGTTCTTCCATCTTGGAATCTAAAAGATACTATCATAGAAGATCAAAAGTTGGCGCAAAAGTTCAGTTGTCAATTCCAACATTGTTATCGAGAGTCTAACCAAGTTGTAGATGCATTGGTTAAATGAAGCATCCATAATTGCTTTACCCTGAAGGACTTACCGCAAACTGCGAGAGACCCTTATAAAATGGATCAAGCACAAATGCCCTCACTAAGATTCAAGCACAAGAAACTTACTTTTTGGTAAATAAAATTCTTGTATTATTAGCTGCTCGATGTTATTTATTGGAACTTAGGTTTAGATAGTTCTATTTTGCAGCTATGATTTTGGAGGTAAAGATAAGACTATCCACCTCCTTTGTATATGTTTGGTGTTGAATTTTGAGATTAATACAACACCTAGGCTTTACTAAGAAATTGAATAAAAAAAATTCTAGTATAAATTACATCAAATCTCAAAGGCCAAGGTCTTATTTGGAACGACCCGATAAGTTAAGCCCATTTTGATAGCATTAATTATCAATATCATAAAACTAGCCTATAAAAACAAAGAAAAAAACTTAATCAATAGGGGGACTCCTAAAACGCAGTGACAACAACAATATTAAAACATGTAAAACACAACTCTCATTAGTGTTTCTATTTTCAGTCACGGTTCTCCTTTCTAGCCAAAGTTTAGATGCCAAATTTGTTTGTTGAAATAATCATAATTAGGTTTGAAATTAACATGTAACACAACTCTTAAAATAGATATTTTTGAATCAAATGCATGCAGTAGCTAATCATAATTAGGTTTTATTTGTTGGCTTTCTTTTGTTTTTCCTGTCAAATAATTCAAGAATTTGAATGTTCTTTAATTAATTAATGTTTTTGTTGTGTGTCAAATTCTTCCTTTTGATTAATATTGACTCATATTTAATTGGATTGGTTATTTCTTTCCAACTTGTTGCTGGTAAACTTGAGACATTAGTTTCTTATGTTGGAAATTTTCTAAGCCTAAAATTAATGTTTATTGCCTCAACTTTAATTTAATTACTATTGTGAAGATAGAGCGAAAGAGGGATAAAATCAATTGTCCCAGTTTATTTTCATTGAGTGAGTTCGAAGTTTAGCGGATTATGAGGTACCACTATTCTGATGAAGTAAGTCGTTCTATCTTAAGAAGATATATTCCATAACCTCGAGTACTTGAGGAAAATAATTTTGATGATATAATAATTTTGTTTTTTCTTAATATATACATTAGTATGTAACGTTACGAATGATGTAGTCTAAATTCATTTGTTTTTGTTAACAATTTCTCTTGTGATATAGATATATGCTTCGGAATATCTTTTTCAAAATTTAGAAAATTTTCACGATTTGTTTTATATGCTCAAGACAAATGAATGACTTTATTTATCAGTGCTACTTATGTGATTTAGACTCTCATGAATTTTTCTTCAAAATAGTTAGTACTATATAAACATTGCCCTTTTGTGTTACTTATTTACTATTTCTTAATATTTCAGTATTTTAGACAAAGAAAATTTTATATGACTTGTAATAACGCCAGTTGAAGTTTGTATTAGTAATTTCTATTATTTATTTGATAGTTAATTTTATGAGATAAATATTTTCATTAATGCAAATATATATTTATATTTGGGTAGGTATTTGTATTTAAATTAAAGTATTATATATGTCAAATATGTATTACCAAGTGTAATGACCTGTTTCCGTCATTATAGAGAAGCCAACGAGGGAAAATTTGGGGCCGAAAAACTTTTTCGTAGTATTTGGATTTTCCCAACCTAGTCAGATTTGGACAAAATTAGAGTCTTTAAGGTGTAGAGAAATCTGGTAACAATCGGGTAATTTATTTATAATTCAAATTACATGAATGGTTAGATAACTCGTTAAGGAATCCGTATGACTTTACGGAATTGAATTTGGGCTAGTAGAACTCCCGAAATCGATCTTAACGTTAAGGGTATTTTCTGAACTTCCTTGGTTAGAAGTGTCTTGTGAAATGAGGGTGTTTGATTTATTAAAATAGCTCACTGGTTCGTGTAAGCCGTCTTGGCTGGGGTTTTTGCAGCTCTGGCGGGACCGCTACAGCGGGGTAAGGGCCGTTGTAAGGGGTTCGACGCGACTTAAGGTCGTAAATAAACTCCTAAACGACCTTATTCTGCATTTTTCTATTTTTAGAGCTAAGGAACAAACCCCAGGCGACTCCTACCAGTTTTCCACCATTCTTGAGGCTAAAGGTAAGCTTTTCACTCCTCGAATCCGTTTTTCGATCCGTAGAACGTAATAGAATGGGTAATTATCGATGAAGGAGGGTTTTGATCTAGATTTTATAGTGGAAACAACCCTATTTTGGATGCTTGGGATCATGAGTATGATCTAAGATTGTTAGAATTGTTAGTAATCCGGCTAATTAGTTATCGTTTGATGATTCTCGTGTTATAATTGTTGTTAGTAGACCAAGAACAAGCGGAACGAATTTGGAAAGGGAAGGATTAAGTTTCTTAGGGTTTCAAGCTTGTTTCGAGGTAGGTGATGGTTGTGATTCTATGATTGTGTGATGTATGTTTGTTCTTACTTCATTATGATACATGTATGTATATGAATGTTGCATTATTGATCACACTTGTTGTAAATGAGATAGATGAATGATGGTTACCATGAAATCATGACTTAAATGTATGATCTTGAGGATGTACTTGTGATTGTGAATGTGGTGTATTGAATGGATCGGTTGTCACGTTCCGGCATAACTAACTTGGATTGGTTGCCACATTTCGGCATAATTATGGGATCGATTGCCACGTTCCGGCATAATCATTGGATCAGGTATCATGTTCCGGTATGCTAACTGTTTGGGTTTGGGTTCCATGAGAGGACCAATGACTTGTCATAGTGTGTATTTTAAGAAATGTGAAGTTGTTCATTGTTCGTAAATGTTGATGATATTGTATATGCTCGGTAGTTTGCATGTTTATAATGTTGTATTGACTTGCTTATGTTACACTTAGTGGGATAGCCGCGTGATCCTACCAGTACACTGTGATTGTGTACTGATACTGCACTTGCTTTTATTTTTGTTGAGTACAGGGCATTTTTCGGCGGCTATTGACAGACCTCGCTTAGAAGATCAGTGATCGTCGTTCGAATTCAAGGGTGAACCAATTCTTCCGGACTGCCATGAGTTCTCCCTTCGTCTATGTCCACATTTCGTACCTAGACATTTCTATTAGTTATTAGTACATTGGTTGGGGTTGTATCCCTTCTTGTTTAGACTTGGTTCATTGTTAGATGTTTTGGTACATTGACTTTTAGGTTCTAGGCATTACTTCCGTAATGTTAGTTTATTATTGTTAGACTTTTGCTAGAGTTTATGGGAACTTTATTTCTTTCGTTAGTATTTTTCCTGCTTTTGTATACGTAAATGCCTTCGTTTTGGTTTAATTGCTTGGTTGGGTTGTAGTAGTGGTTCTCCCACCAGAGAGTTAAGGTGTGTGCCAATCACGACAGTCTGGGTCGTGACAAAGTTGGTATCAGAGCCTAGGTTCGTTGATCTCGATGTACCAAAACGAATCTAGTAGAGTCTCGCGAAATGGTACGGGGATGCCTTTACTTTTATTCGAGAGGCTATAGGACTTTAGAAAACCTCTTTATTTTCTATTGTCTCCTTTCGTGCTATAACTTGCTTCCAATTGGTATCTGTTGATTCAACGGCGTCAGGCCCGACACTTTCATCAATGCTCCAGCAGAGGAATCTGCAGTGAGAGGTCGTGGTCGAGGCAGGGGTAGAGGAAGAGCTAGGGGTAGAGGCCGTGAAAGAGTAGCACCTACTGGGAATAGAGCTCCATTTGAGAATGCTCATGTGAATGAGAACCCTCATGCGCATCATGAAGAGATAAAAGAGAATGTTGAGGATGTGGGACAAGAGGAAGAGGTGCAGGCTGAGACTTACCGATGTTCCTCCCATAGACCTAGTGTTAGTTCAACAGATCATGTCATTCTTGAAAGGGTTGGTTGGTCCTGGAGTGTTTCCTTCTGCTCAAGCAACTCAAGCTCCTACTAATCCTCCTGTTGCTAGCACTGCGCTCAATGTGGGTGGGGCTGGAAGTAATGATGCTTTCTTCAGTTCTTTGTTGGGTTCTGTTATGACTGGTAATGAGCATGAAATGTTGACTAAGTTTTTGAAGCTAAAGCCTCATGTGTTTCTTGGTTCTGAGAATGAGGATGCTTATGAGTTCATCCTAGATTGCTATGAGAGGCTTCATATGTTGGGAATTGTCCATCAGCATGGGGTTGAGTTTGTGTCTTTTCAACTTCAAGGTGAGGCTAAGCAGTGGTGGAGAGCTTTTATGGAATGCAAATTCTCTACTTTACCTCCACTTACTTGGACCCAATTTCATGCTCTGTTTCTAGAGAAGTATGTGCCTAGGACTTTGAGAGATTGTAAGAAGGATGAGTTCATGGCTTTGGAGCAGGGTGGTATGACTGTGGTTGCTTATGAGGCCAAGTTCTGTGCTTTGTCTAGATACGCTACTCAATTGGTGACTACTGAGGATGAGAGAATTCAGTTATTTATTAGGGGACTAAATTTTGAGTTGCAAGTATTATTTGTTCATATGACTTCTACAGAGAGGAGCTTTAATGAGGTAACTGACTATGTTAAGAAAGTGGAGGAGGTGAGGCAAGACGATCAGGCTAAGGCATTGGCAAAAAAACCCAAAGGCAACTTTCAAGGTTCTTATTCCAGAGGTTCAGGAAGGCCAATGCTTACAACCAAGCCAATTCAGTCCGCTATGCCTGCCTTTACAGGTAATTACTCGGGAACTCTACCTTATAATTCGATTCAAGATAGCCAGGGAGTCACACCTTCAGCGGGCAGCAAGCCATCTTTTGATCATATATACATGTTATAACTGTGGTGAACCTGTGCATATGATGAGAGATTGTCCCTACCCACGTGTGTTAGATTCCGTAGAACAGCAGTCTAGAGCAGTGGTACCTGCGGGAAATGGTAATAATAGTCGAGGGCGTCCACAAGGTGGGCGATGAGGTAATCAACGAGGCCGTGGAGGTAGAAGTAATGGTAATGCAGATAGGGGTAACGTGCAACCAGGCAGAGAAGTGGCTCGTCAAGATGATAGGGCTCAGTGTTATGACTTTTCTGGCAAGAATGAGGCAGAGGGGTCTGACGCAGTAATCACAAGTATTATTCTTGTATGTGACCGGATGACTAATATGTTATTTGATCCGGGTTCTACTTATTCTTATGTATCCGTGTGATTTGCCTCAAAGTTTGATATGATTTGTGATATACTTGATTCCCCTATCCATGTTTCTACCCCAGTTGGAAAGTCAGTCATAGTTACCCATGTCTATCGTGCTTGTCCTATTTCGTTTATGGGTTTTTAGACTTGGACTGATTTCGTGATTTTGGATATGACTGACTTTGACATAATCTTAGGCATGACTTGATTGTCCCCCTATTATGTCTTACTTAATTGTAATACTAAGTCTATAACTCTAGAAATTTCGAGAAGGGAAAAATTAGAGTGGGAAGGTGTGTACAAGCCTAAGCAAGCTAAGATCATATCATTCATTCGGGCTAGAAAATTGATAAAGCAGGTTTGTTTAGATTATTTGGCTCATGTTAGGGATGTTGAGGTTGAGACTCCATCTATTGAGTCTATTCCTATGGTGTCAAAATTTAGGGAAGTGTTTCCTAATGACTTGTCTGGTATGCCTCCGGATAGAGATATAGATTTTTGCATTGATTTAGAGCCTGGTACGCTCCCCATTTCTATACCTCCATATTGCATGGCTCCAGTAGAATTGAGAGAGCTTAAGGCTCAAATCCAAGAGCTTCTTGATAAGGGATTTATTCGTCCTAATGCTTCCCCATGGGGTGCCCAGTTTTGTTTGTTAAGAGAAAAGATGGTACTATGAGAATGTGTATAGATTACGGGCAATTGAATAGGGTTACTATTCGAAACAAGTACCCTTTGCCTCGAATAGATGATTTTTTTGACCAATTGCAAGGTGCATCAGTTTTTTCTAAGATTGATCTAAGGTCTGGCCACCATCAGTTGAAAATTAGGCATGAGGATGTGCCCAAGACGGCGTTTAGAATCCGTTATGGGCACTATGAGTTTTTGGTTATGCCTTTTGGTTTAACTAATGCGCCTGAAGCTTTTATGAGTTTAATGAATGAGGGGTTCAAGACATTTCTTGATTCTTTTGTCATATTCTTTATTGATGATATTTTGGTCTATTCGAAAAGTGAGGAAGAACATACCGATCATCTTCGTATGTTTTGGATGTTCTAGGGAAGCAAAAGTTATATGCGATATTTTCTAAGTGTGAATTTTGGTTGACTTCTGTGGCATTTTTGGGACATGTAGTTTCAAAAGAAGGGGTAATGGTAGATCCTCAAAAGATTGAGGCGGTTAAGAATTGGGTTCGACCAATTTCTGTGTCTAAAGTTAGGAGTTTTGTGGGGCTCGCTAGTTATTATCGTTGATTTGTGAAGAACTTTGCTTCTATTGCCACTCACTTGACCAATTTGACCAAAAATGAGATACCATTTGAATGGACTGAAAAATGTGAGGAGAGTTTCCAACAGCTCAAAACTCTTTTGACCACCACACCTATTCTAGCATTACCGATTTAAGGTAAAGATTTTATTGTTTATTGTGATGCTTCACATTCTGGTTTTGGGTGATGTTTTGATGTAGGATGAGAATGTTATAGCTTATGCCTCGCGTCAATTGAAGGTGCATGAGAGGAATTATTCAACACATGATTTAGAGTTGGCAGCGGTAGTGTTTGCTCTTAAAATCTGGTGGCATTACCTCTATGGTGTTAAGTGTGAAGTGTTTATTGATCATCGTAGTCTGCAACATGTGTTCACTCAAAAGGATCTGAATTTAAGACAACGAAGGTGGATGGAGTTACTTAAAGATTATGATGTCACCATTCAATACCATCTGGGTAAGGCTAATATGGTGGCAGACGCTTTGAGTAAAAAAACGGTGAGTATGGGTAGTTTAGCTTGCATGAGTGTATCCAAGAGACCTTTGGCTAAGGAAATTCAGACCTTAGAGTCTAAGTTCATGCAGTTGGGCATCTCAGGAAGAGGTGGAGTGTTAGCTAGTATTGAATAGGGCCACATTCATTAAGGATATCAAGACCAAACAATTTGAGGATGAGAATTTGGAGGAGCTTAGAAAGAAGACGGCGATTAGTAAGGCACAAGAGACCACTTTTGATCGAAAGGTGTGCTCAGTTTCAAGGGAAGAATTTGTGTTCCCCGAGTTGATGATTTGATTCAAAAGTTGTTGATAGAGTCTCATGGGTCGCGATATTCTATTCATTCGGGTTTGACCAAGATGCATCGAGATTTGAAGTGAATTTATTGGTGGTCGGGCATGAAGAAGGATATACGGAGTTTGTGGCTAAGTGTCAGAATTGTCAACAAGTGAAGTATGAACATCAAAGGCCTGTAGGTTTGCTTCAAAGATTGCCAATTCCGGAATGGAAGTGGGAAATGATAGCCATGGATTTTGTGGTAGGTCTTCCCAAGTGTAACACCCCGTAACTTGAAAGAAATTTCAAAAATGAAATAGTCATTTTTGGAAAGTATAAAAAAATTCTGGAAAATTTTAAGTGTATTAAAGTTGAGTTTTTGGTCAACTTCAAAAGACAATAACTTCTAGCTCAGTATGAGTTAGGTGTGCTTTTAGATATGGTAGGAAAGCTCTTGGAATGATCTTTCCAACGCTACTGAGTTTGCACAATTCCGAGTTTGTATGATTGAGTTATGCCCTTTGGAAGTTGGGCTGTTGGAATAAGGAAAGTCCAATCCGGATTTTGAAAGGGTAGTTTGGTCTTTTCCTTGCCCAATTAGTTAATTTCGTTTTTAGCATTTAAGTTGGGATCGAAACTGATTGGATTCAGTTTAATCTTTTGAGAAACAAGTTAGGGTATTGAGAAATCTTGGAAACATATTGATTTAGTTGAGACAAAACGATTCCCTCAATACAGCTTCACTCCGTCAAGGAAAAGGAGCAAGGAATTGTCAAGTTCTTGAAGCTAGGCTCGTGGATTTCGTCAAGGGGTGATCCCTACGAGGTATGTGAGTCTTTCATAGCATTGGGTTCGTTCACCTACGCGCCAAGCATGTTTATTTTAGCGAAGTTAGTTCTAAAAATTTGAAGGTTGATGAATCTTGAATGGTGTTCTTGAATTTGTTTTTCGTTCTTGAATTGGACAGAATTGAGAAGTCTAAGATCTTTACGCCTAGTTTTAGAGTTGTTTTGAGTTAGATTCATGGGTACATATGCTGGGTATCTGAATCTAAAGAAAAGTTGAGAAGAATAGTCGAGTTTAGGTGAATTGGGACTGGAAACAAAAAGAAGGAAAAGTCGGGCGAATCTGGGTAGTGGGGCTGCGTTGCGGACCTATCCCAAAATTTCACAAAAAGTCTCCTCGCGGAGCAGAGCGGTCATGGACCGTTCTGCGTCAAAAAGTATTTTCGCAACCAAAATTTAAATATACCTCCGCGTCGTGGACCAGTTTTTAGGCAATAATTTCTTGATCTTTTCTCATGTTTAGCTATCTGAAATCATTCCTAAACATCATGAGATTTTTCCTATCACAAATCACAATCCTTGAATCCATAATTTAATTCAAGGAAAGTTAAGAGCTAAGTCAAGAGAAGTTAATAGTCAAGTCAATAGAAGTTAAGAGCCAAGTCAAGAGAAGTTCATAGAGTCTTCCAAATGTCTTTTACAAATGATTTAACTTTGTTTTAAGACTTGAGTTTTGAGTTCAGTTAAGAGTAAAGTTGAAGTTCATTTCTTCAAAAGTACACGGGGATTATGTATTCCCAAAGAGTTTAAAATGTTTTCACATTTAGACAAGTAAGGAAACTTTGATTTCCAAATGAGCCTTTGAGCTAGTTTTCAGTTAAAGAGTAAATGTTTTCACATTTGAGCAAGAAAGGAAACTTTGATTTCCAAAAGAGACTATGAGCTAGTTTTCAGTTAAAAAGTAAATGCTTTCAGTTAAAGAGTAAATATTTTCACATTTAAGCAAGAAAAGAAATTTTGATTTCCAAAAGAGCCTTTGAGCTAATTTTCAGTAAAGAGTAAATACTTTCACAATTAAGCAAGAGAGGAAACTGAGATTTCCAAGATAGCCATTGAGCCAAGTTTTGAGCAATTATCTTAAACCACAAAAATAAGTTATGTTTTTAAAACATAAAGAGCTAGTATATTTTGGGAGTAGTATTGAGTATCGATATGATAGAGAGTTCAGAGAACTTCGAGCCGCCATAAACCATGTAGCCATCATAGGTAGAAAAGGGTCATACTTTTTAGATGATTCTTTAGTGCTTTTTAGCATAGACTAGTGGATCCACTTAGTAGTTCAGGTTCTATACCCCCGGCAAGTATAGGACGGCCCTGACAGCGTGAGGCAAAACGCTGTATCATCACGATAGCTCTTAAGTGATGGTTGTCTGTTAGAGAAACTCCCACAACAGTACTTTGTATTTTTATATACATCAGAAATATTTGTATTTTCATATACAAATAGAGTTCATATTGTATCTTTGCATACATACAAAGTTATTATTGTAGTTCTAAATACACAGAGTTGAAAACCATGTTTTAAAGCTTTTATTTATACTGCATTTATTTACAATGCTTTATATTGAAATCAGTTCAGTTGAGTTGAGCCAGGTAAGTTCTTCAGTTCCTTTCAAGCTTATGTATTGTTTTAGCGTTCCCCCCGCATAGTCGTACATTCAATGTACTGATGCCATTTGACCTGCATCTTTTTATGATGCAGACACATATAACCAGGATCAGCATCCTGCGCATCGTTGATTCTAGTTGAGCTCCAGAGTTTGTTGGTGAGCCTCTTTGCTTCTAGAAGATCCTTTTTTATTGCTTTTCAGTATTTAGTTCATTAGGATGTCGTGGATCTTGTCCTGACATCCATCTCAGTTGTTAGAGGCTTCATAGATAGACAGTCAATTAGTTCATTTGTCTTCATCTTGTTATTGACTTATGTTCAGTTTTGAGTTGCCACTTTGTCTAAGTTAAATGTTTATTTCTAAAACATTATGAGTTTAGTTTGAGACAGTTGAGTTATCTTGCATTTGAGTTTTTTTCTTGAGTAAATTCTTCCACTGAGTAAGTAAGTCAGGTCAAGGGTTCTCCTTGGGGCCATCAATGGTTCTCGAGTGTCGGCCACGTCCAAGGTGCAGGCACGGGGCGTGACACCAAGACTTTGGGGAAGTTTAATTCTATTTGGGTAGTGGTTGATAGATTGACTAAGTCAGCCCATTTTATTCCGGTAAGAATAGATTGTAATGCTAAACAATTGGCTAAAGTTTATGTGGAAGAGATAGTGAGGTTGCATGGGGTCCCCCTCCCTATATCTCAGACCGAGGTACCCAATTCAAATCAAAGTTTTGGAGGAAATTACATGATGAATTGGGCACACAACTCACTTTTAGTACAACCTTCCATCCATAGACATACGGACAATCAGAGAGGACTATTCAAGTGTTCGAAGACTCGTTGAGGGTATGTGTGCTTAATTTTAGTGGGCATTCGGATAAGTTCCAACCTTTGTGTGAATTCTCCTATAATAATAGTTATCACTTCAGCATAGATATGGCACCATTTGAGGCATTATATGGGAGGGGATGTAGATCACCCATAGGATGGTTCGAGGCTGGGGATGTGAAACCTTTGGGGGTTGATTTAGTGAAAGATGCTCAAGATAAGGTGAGGAGTATTCATGCTAAACTTTTAGCAGCCTATAGTAGACAGAAGAAGTATGCAGATCATAAGGTAAGAGACATGCATTTCAAACCGGTGAGAATGTTCTTCTTAAGGTATCACCCATGAAAGGGGTGATGAGATTTGGCAAGAAGGGCAAACTAAGTCCACAATAGATTGGTCCATTTGAGGTTCTCGAGTGTGTAGGACCGATAGCGTATAGATTGGCTTTACCTCCTAATTTATCGGGAGTTCATCCGATATTTCATGTGTCCATGTTGAAGAGATATCATGGAGTTAGGGATTACATCATTAAGTGAGACTCAATTGTGTTAGACAAAGACCTCCAATATGAGGATGAACCGATTGCAATTCTTGATCGTGATGTGCCCAAGTTGAGGACCAAAGAGATTAAATCCGTGAAGGTTCAATGGAAATATCGTCCAGTTGAGGAAGCTACTTGGGAGACCGAGAGGGACATGTGGGACAAGTATCCCCAATTGTTCGTCGATTCAGGTACTACTTCGTTCTTTCCTTAGCCTATTTTTCCTAAGTTTGGTCACTCGGGGACGAGTGATGGGTAAATTGGTATCAATTGTAACGACCTATTTTCGTCATTATAGAGAAGCCAACGAGGGGAAATTTTGGGCCGAAATCTTTTTTGTAGTATTTGGATTTTTCAAGCCTAGTCCAGATTTGGACGAAATCAGTCTTTAAGGTGTAGGGAAATCTGGTAAAAATCAGGTGATTTATTTATAATTCTGATTACATGAGTGGTTAGATAACTTGTTAAGGAATCCGTACGACTTTACGAAATTGAATTCGAGCGAGTAGAACTCTTGAAATCGATCTTAATGTGAAGGGTATTTTCTGAACCGTTGGTTAGAAGTGTGTTGTGAAATGGGGGTCTTGGATTTATTAAAATAGCTCATTGGTTCATGCAAGCTACCTTGGCGGGGGTTTTTGCCGCTCTGGCTGAGCCGTTGAAGTAGGGTGAGGGCCGCTGGGCGGGTTCGACACGACTTAAGGTCGTAAATAAACCCCTAACAACCTCATTCTGCACTTTTTGATTTTTAGAGCTAAGAAATGAACCAAATTTGGTGTTTTGAGCTCCAACCCACACCAATTTTTACACCAAATTTGGTGTGTGAATAGTGTTAGACTAAATTTGGTGTAACACTATTCATCACACCAATTCATTTTTTGAATATTTTAATATTATTTCATTATACATACTTTTAATTAAATATTATATAAATTGTATGTTTTAATTAAATCTCTTGTATATTTAATTATTTTTATGTAATATTTTAATAATATTAATTTTAGATATAAAATTTAGCTTTTTTATAAATTAATTTTTCCATATATGTCTTTTTAAAAAAATTAAATTTATGTTAATTCTACTATAAATTATAATTGGATATAACTACAATTAACCTTCACAAAAATTAAAAATGCAAACATATAACCGAAAATAATAAACATTCAACAAAGTAGTAATTAACATACATCAATTACTACTTTTATTTGTATTATCCATTATTATGTATAATGTATAATATTTGCTAGCAATTTATATTATATAAAAAATTATGGTACAAAATAATTTTAAATTAAACAATTATAAATGTCACGCCCCAAACTCGAGGGGCGCAACTGGCTCCTAATGCCAAAACTTAGGCCCGAGCCGACCCTGCTGAACCATTTGCTACTAGCGCATGGTAGCCACACGCAATCAAGAAAACAAACAAGTATATCTCGGCTTAAAACTAAGTCATCGGCCGGCAAGGCCCCTGTCAACTGATCTATAAAAGAAACAACTACTCCCAGGAGATCATATAAATAAATAGTCAACTAGCACATAAGTTCTGATTGGGCCGTCGAGGCCACCATGATATCTATACCAAAACTTAAAGCAAGTATATATCAATACAATTCATCAAACAGCTCACAAGCTTCAGCAAACCAACAACATAGGCCAGTATGGCCATAACGTAGCTATACACCCCACACACTAGTCTGGAAGCCTCTAAGAGTAGTAAAGATTAGTGGGACAGGGCCCCAACCTACCCATAAAGATATATGCAACAAAATGTAACAAACATCCCAACTCTGGCAGCTCTAGAGGAAAAGGGCTAGCCAACCGGATAAAAGTCAATCCTGCTGCTGAGGAGGTCTACTCGGTCGTCTGTCAGGACCTACATTCATGAATGCAGTGCCCCCAAGGCAATAGGGCGTCAGTACAAAATAATGCACAGAGTATGAAAGGCAATAGACTATGATGAGGTATCTTGATATACTGGAATAATCTGATAAATAAATCAAGGAGAAGATAAGTGTATTGACCTGCTCCCAAATCTAAACTTATCAAAAATAATAAAACAACAACCTAACCAAGCCCCCATAAGCTCGGCAGGTACAAACAACACACAAGACCACCTACTCAGGCCCCCATAAGCCCGGAAGGTGCCAATCAACCTATATACCCCTATCGGTACTCCCCTAGGCCCGTAGGCAGTCACATAGCCCTCTTAGGCATCAATATAGCCCCGTAGGCAGCACATAGCTCTCTTAGGCATCAACATAGCTTATAGATAACTCATAGCCCTCTTAGGAAACAACATGGCCCTGTAGGAAGCACATAACCTTCTTAGGCGTCAATATAGCCCTGTAGGCAACTCATAGCCCTTTTAGGCATCAATATAGCCCCGTAGTCAACTCATAGCCCTTTTAGGCATCTATATAGCCCTGTAGGCAGAACATAGCCCTTTTAGGCATAGATCACATTCCTGCAGCTAACCACAATAGCCCCAAGGGCAATAATAACAATCAAATCCCTAAAAGCGAGTAATTTAGTTATAAGCAGCCTATACAAATAGCCTCTAAGTCGTGTCCAACATAGGGATGATACTAACTGAATAAGAATCCCGATAAGGGAGGATTATATCAACTTGAGCAACCAGCAATCAACCATAATGGCTACAAGTGTAACAAGGATAACAACCCAATTACATAGCTCCTAAGCTTTAAGGAAACATGCCGTAAGTAGGGAATAACCTTAACATACCTTTTTCGCTGAATTCACGTGGTCTAACGACTTTTACTTATAACTCCCTCGATACTACAATAAGGTAGGACCATAATCAACACACAAAAATAAAAGATACCATGACAATATGATAAAAGATATGTATTTCTGTCGCAAATTGCTATTTGCTGCTTATAAAAGCTAGAGTCAATGAAAGAAAGGTCTTACCTCGATCTTAAGGTTGTAATACGCCTCAAAACCTTCAAATATATCCAAACCCTTGCTGTCCCAACACTAAAGTGTGATATGCTACGAAATTGATAAAACAGATCATACCACGATGATGAGCCCAACGCGTAGAACAACTTTCGTCAAGGACTTAAGTCGGGAAAATCTATACTTTAGTTGATCCTAGAAATGGGTTTCTCTATTTTTTTCTGGTTCTTAGCTAAAAATGAAGAAAAGGTTCGAAGAAGAAGAAATATGTAAAGTTTCACCGACCTACGGGCCCACCTCACGTGCCTGCTTGCGCAGTCTCACAAAAACGCAAATATCTCTTTATTATGAAGTCGTATGAACAAACGGTTTAATGCGTTGAAAACTAGACTCGTAAACCTTCGATTCGATAGGTCGTGCGCCCCATAACTTTTTATATATTGGGAGAAAACCTTCAAGACATTTGACCTAAATTTAAGAGAAATCTTAAAAAAGGAACTTAAGATAACTTCCGCCAACTTTTATTTTGCCACTTACTTAACTTCAAAACTTGAGATACAACCCTTGAACACTTAAAATATGACATACCACATCATTTTTAATTTATTACTCACCCTTCTTGTCTTTCCACGAAGATACGAGTTAATTTAGACGTTTTGAAAAGTCGGGGTGTTACAATAAAAGGAAATAATATTAATTATATATGGTGAATGTTTTAGAAAGAATTTGTTTTATGAAATAAGAAAACATAAATGAAATAAGAAATAATAATATAATAATGAAGAGAGAGAAAAATATTCTTTTTTGGTGTAAAATTTGGTGTAGTGGGTTGAAGTTGATTACCCCAAAAATAGTGCTGACATTAAATTTGGTGTAAAATTTGGAGATTCCCTTAGGGTTTCAAGCTTGTTTCGAGGTATGTGATGGTTGTGATTCTATGATTGTGTGATGTATGTTTGTTCTTGCTTCATTATGATACATGTATGCATATGAATGTTGCATTATTGATCACATTTGTTGTAAATGAGATAGATGAATGATGGTTACCATGAAATCATGACTTAAATGTATGATCTTGAGGATATACTTGTGATTGTGAATGTGGTGTGTTGAATGGATCGGTTGTCACGTTCCGGCATAACTAACTTGGATCGGTTGCCACGTTTCGGCATAATTATGGGATCGGTTGCCACGTTTCGACCTAATCATTAGATCGGGTACCACGTTCCGATATGCTAACTATTTGGGTTTGGATTCCATGAGAGGACCAATGACTTGTCATAATTGTGTATTATGAGAAATGTGAAGTTGTACGTTGTTCGTAAATGTTGATGATATTGTATATGTTCGGTATTTTGCATGTTTATAATGTTTTATTGACTTGCTTATGTTACACTTAGTGGGATAGCCCCGTGTCCTACTAGTACACTATGGTTGTGTACTGATACTACACTTGCTCTTATTTTTGTTGAGTACAGGGCATTTTCCGGCGGTTATTGACAAACCTCGCTTAGAAGATCAATGATCGTCGTTCGAATTCAAGGGTGAACCAATTCTTTCGGGCTGCCACGAGTTCTCCTTTCGTCTATGTCCACATTTCAGACTTACACATTTCTATTAGTTATCAGTACATTGGTTGGGATTGTATCCCTTCTTGTTTAGACTTTGTTCATTGTTAGATGTTTTGGTACATTGACTTTCTGGTTCTAGGCATTACTTCCGCAATGTTAGTTTATTATTGTTAGACTTTTGTTAGAGTTTATGGGAACTCTATTTCTTTCCTTTGTATTTTTCCTGCTTTCGTATACTTAAATGCCTTAGTTTTGGTTTAGTTGCTTGGTTGGGTTGTAGTAGTGGTTCTCCCACCGAAGAGTTAGGGTGGGTGCCAATCACGATGATCTGGGTCATGGCATCAAGTTAACAAGATCTTCTAAATTCAAAATATATTATTTTAAATTGTTTCAAGTTTTTTTTAAAAAATTTTTTACAACAAATGTGAAAATATGTGAATATATAAAATGTAGTTGTTCTCTTCACATGTTCATATGAGATCTAAACAATTTAATGTGGAATACACTTGCAAAGCATAGCTGGTTAGATGACAAGAAAAATACAAGGCAAATATTGTCTATAAGGTAATATTAGTGGGATAAGAGGTTTGCATGAATAAGAGATATATATGACGATCCACTTTGAATATTCACAAAAGAATCTGTAATATTATTTTTTGCTAAGCTTATTATTCAAATCTTCACTTAAATAAGCAATATTATTTATTATAACATATATTTTTGAAATTGGTATTCACATGCAACGCACGTGTCAAAAAACTAGTTAATTAAATGGTTAAACAATGAACAAAAGTAAACAATGATGTTTCTAAGATTTACTTAATTATTATCACAATTTCAGCTTATGTGAAATGCTCATACGAAAAGGTAAAAATTCGAGCAACGTATCTATTGGAGTCTCATACTTTTATAAACATACAAATATAGATATACATATAAGTAGTAAAATATGAGTTCACAATTAAATATTGTTGGTTATAACTTCGTGCAGGAACGTTTTCAAAACGACGATCATGTGTACATATCGTTCTTAAAAATTCTGAAGATGTGCAACAAGGAGCACAACAAGAACATCGATGAAGTCTACAATGAGGTGATAAGTCATTTTAAATTTGGATACACAAATATTATTAGATGATCTTCATGTTATAATTTGTGAATATCTTTTTGTTTTATGTGTAGATTGCCATATGTCTCAATGATCATCCAAATTTACTTGATGACTTCACAATTTTTTTACCAGATTCTTCAATATTTGTCACAGTGGTTAAACATCATATCAATAAATTACGCATCCTCTTTAATTCCTTATAATAATGTTATTATCATGACTAAACTTTGGTAATTATTCTCAAAAAAGTTGTTAGGGAGATGGTTGGGTTGTTTGGAATTCTTTTGTCAATTTTATTAGCAATAAATATTGTTAAATGGTGTCTTCAATATTATCATCTTCACTTCTATCAAATTAAGAATAAAAAAACATTCATTCTTTGTTTTTCTTCTCATATATATAAGGGAATAATTTTATTGGTAATTGTTTATTCATATGGAAAGTACCGATGTAACTAAAACAGGGTTAACCTCCTTGTTCGGATTGACTTTTCATTTTTAACTTATAAGTTAAAATTTATTAGAAATTTTAACTAATGACTTAATTTTTAGCAATTTGGCTTAAAACAAAGTGGTTATAAATATTTTTTAACTCACTCACACACACTCTAAAAGTGCCTTAAAAACTATTTTAGCTTAAAATAGGCCAATTCAAACAAGCTCTAAATCAAGGGTTCGATGTAATTGAAAGAAGGTTAAATTTGTGCTTCTTTAATAACAACAACAATAACAACACCACCAACAACAATTTTTTTTATGAGGTTTCATATTCCATAAATAATTTTGACAAACGTGGTGTATTGATTAATAATTTTCGATGTTAATCCTCATTTTATGCTTGAGTTTGTTTATGGCTGTTAAATTGAGTTGCATAGTTGTTTGCTAGTTTGTTCAATCAAAAGAGATAAATTAGAAAATATTTCTTCACTATCTTGTTTGGATTGAATCGTTGTTTCTTTTAAGTAATTGAAAAAGCTTTTTGAAATTATCTGTTGTATCAAGAGGAGATATTTTTTTTCTCAAGACTATCCCCTAATGTTTTTTCTCACACATTCATTAATGGTTCTGTAATGTTTATTCAAGGGAGACTGAACCCGCACGATTTAAAACGCGTCACTAGTTGGTAAAGTCTGTTTACATAAATACCCAATGTAACACCCCAAAAATATTTTGAGCTAAGACTCGAACCGTTCTTCGTAGTGAGTGAGATTTTTTGCAAGGAATTTAAAATTTCTTGAGTATTAAGGTCACTAGATGTTGCACTTTGAGTTCCAAGAAGAACCTACGAGAAAAGCATTCAAGTCATTCCTAGTTTTTCTTAAGTTTTGTGTCAACTTCAAACAACCATAACTCCTAGTACAAGATGAGTTAGGTGAGCTACAAGATAGAAAATTAAAGCCCTTCGAGTTCTCTTTGCAACGCCATTGAGTTTGCTCAATTCTGAGTTCAGAGTAAGAAGTTATGACGGATTTACTAACATCGCACAAACCTGGCAGCAGCTCCGCGATAGCTCCGCGACGCGGAGCCAACACGGACCTTACTGCCTGGTGAAAGATCTTTCCGACTCCCAGCTCATTTTAATTATTTCTTTAGGGGTATTTTAGACCTAAAAACCCTTAGAAGGTCATCTAAATTGCCCTAAACATGTAGAAAATCAGTTTTCTTAAATCTAAACCCTCTCATCCACTCCAAAAAATTCTACGCTCAAGAAATTCAAGAAAAGCTAAGGCTAGGGTTCATCTTTCAAGTCTTTCCTTCAAGTTCTTCAAGAAGATGATTCTTTCAAGTATGTAAGCTTCCATAGTGTTGGGTTTGTTCACCCACACGTCAATCATGTTAATTTCAGCTTTAAATTAGTTCTAAAAGTTGAAGCTTTGATGTTCTTGTTATGTATTCATGAATTTGCTTTCGTTCTTGAATTGGGCTGAGATTGAGGAGTTGTTAAGGTTAATGTGTCGATTTATAGAGGGGTTAGAGTTAGATTCTAGTGTAAATGAGTTGGGTATCTAAATCTAAAGAGAGATTGAGAAAAAAAATTGAAGTTAGGCGAATTTGGGTTAGAAAACGAAGAAGAAATTTTGTCGGTCGAGATTTTGAACCTGCCCCCGCGTCGTGCCCCCACTCCCTAGTTTTGAAAATTTCTGCTTTGCATCGCAGAGCTGGCACGAGGTGTTCTGTCTCAAAAGCCATTTTTGAAACCAAATTTTAAAAGCCTCTCTGCATCGCGGACCCACCCTCAAATATTGATTTTCAGTCTTTTCTCATGTTTAGCTATCTAAAATCATTCCTAAACATCATGAGACCTTACCTATCACAAATCACAACCTTGAATTCATAAATCACATTCAAGGTAGAGTTGAGAGTCCAGTCTTGAGAGTTCTTTCGAACAGTTTTCAGAAAATCCCTTTTTGTCTTTTGAGGAGTCTTCTACAATTTCTAATAACCTGTTTCAAGACTCGAGCAAGTGAATACGAGTGAGCAGAATGTATTGATGAGTCTACCTTGTCATCATGAGATCCTTCATACCATGAAGCATAACACTTGAATTCATAATTCATATTCAAGAGAGAGTTAAGAGTAGAGTTCAAGAAAGTCTTTGAGTTCAATTCTGAATCCTTTGAGATCCACCATCGATTTGAGTTATGATTTTGAGGAAGTAAGTCAGAGAATAAGAAGAGTCATATACATGAGTTCCATATAGTTATGTAGATTATCGAGTCTAGTTGTTTCATGCCCATAATTTTGCATGAACTTCGTAAGTTAAGCATCTTTCAGAGAAGTGGTATCTTCAAGTTCTAAATCTTGAGTATTGAGTTCTATTTATGGTTATTGAAAACCTTGTATTAAGTCATTCATGCCATCATTCGACATAAACCATATTTTAAGAAGTATTTTACAAAAGTTTCAACTTTGTTTTAAGACTTAAGTTTTGAGTTCAGTAAAGAGTAAAGTTGAAGTTCATTTCTTCAAAAGTATATGAGGACTATGTATTTCCAAAAGAGTTTAAAATGTTTTCACATTTAAATAAGAACGGAAAACTGAGATTTTGAAAAGAGCCTTTGAACTAGTATTTCAGTAAAGAGCCTTTGAGCTAGTTTTCAGTAAAGAGCCTTTGGGCTAGTTTTTAGTTAAAGAGTAAATGCTTTCACAATAAAGCAAGAGAGGAAACCTTGATTTCCAAGATAGCCTTTGAGCTAAGTTTTTGAGCAATTATCTCAAATCACAAAAAAGAGTATGTTTTAAAACATAAAGAGCTAGTACCATATTTTGGGAGTATTATTGAACACCGATGTGGGGATGTGAGTTTCATATTAACTCAACTCTCCATGAAAACCATGTAGCCATCATGGGTAGAAAATGGTGATGGTTGTCGGTTAGAGAAACTCCCACATAAAGTATATTACTTTATTATATAAGTAAAGTTGAGTTTGTTATTGCATTTTCTTTAACGAACTAAGTTGTTTTACTATTTTATAAAGCTTTCCATAAATTCCATGTGTATTGTTGCTTTATATTTAGTTGAGTATCCAAAGTTGAGTACCCAGAGTCGAATATCATATCTTTGAAGTTGAGTATCTAATCTTTGAAGTCGAGTATCTAATCTTTAAATTGAGTATCTTATTCTTGGGTTGAGTGAGTTGAGAAAAGGTAAGTATGTTTCTTTTTTTTTTACCAAGTTTCAAGCTTATGTTTATGCTTTAGAATTCCTCTTACATGCTCGCTCGTACATTCCACGTACTGAGCCATTTGGCCTGCATCTTCTCATGATGTAGACACAGGTATTCAGGATAATCAATAGGAGCTTCGTTTATACATCCGGAAGTTCGAGTTAACTATGGTGAGCCTCCTTATTTCCAAATAATTTTATTTACTTTTCAGTTCAGTCAAGATGTCGTGGGTCTTGTCCCGACTTCTATCATTATCAGTTAGAGGCTTCATAGATAGTCAGTATAGTTGAGAAGTCTGTATCATTTATTTTATTAAATGTTTTAAAGACTTAAGTTGCCTATTTTATGGCGAGTTGAATAATTTATTTTTATTCAGTTTTCTTTTGAGTTAAAGCTTGTGTTTAAGTTTCATGAATCTTATTCAATTTTTAAGTTTTTGTATGCTTGAATCAGTTTTCTGCTTGTAGTCAACCAGGATGAGGGTTCGCTTGGGGACCAGCAATGGTTCTCGAGTGCTGGCCACGTCCAGGGTGTAGGCTCGGGTCGTGACACCCAACATCTTTTCTATATTTTATTAATATAAGACTTCTTATCTTATGTTGGGTGTCACATACACCCCTTTATGGAATCAATGTCCTCGTTGAGGTTGCCCCACCACTTGGAATTGGCCTAGACTCAACACTAAGGTTTATCTTGCCTTATTGAAATTTTCTAAACTCAGTTGAACTCTGACCCATATCGATAAGGCTGACATAGGAGTGACTCTGAGACTATTTGTAATGGCCAAGCTCGCTAGTGACATTATCCGCTTTAGACCTAGGCCGCACGACTATAATTTTGTCACTAGTTGGTAAGGTCTGCTTACTTATATATCCAACATTTCTCTTATGTTTTATCGATGTGGACTTCTTATCTTAAATTGCGGTGTCACAATTTATAAAAGATTTGATAGAATTCTTGTTAATCAAGCTTTTTTTGGGGATGTATGACACTATGAATATGAAACACTTAGCTAGAACTGGTCTAATCATGCACCATTTCTTCTGTCTTGTAGTAATCAAATTTCTCCTAGGAGATGACCTTTTAGATTTTTGAAATATTGCGTGAAAGGTCATAATTTTAAAGAGGTTGTTATGAGAGAGGTTTGGGAGTTTATTTACTTAGAAGATGTCTTTTTAAATTTGAAGTTGAAGATGATGAAGAAGAAGAAAATGGAGTAAAAGAACCTTTGAGAATATCTTGAAGAAATAAATATGAAGGAGGATATAGTCAAAATAAAGGAGGCTTTATTTAAAGAATTTCTTACAATTGAGAACATAACATGTTGAAACATGCTCATGTTGAATTGACTAATTTTTTCAAGATCAATTTATAGATCTAGAATCTTGATGCTGTTAAAGTCTCTTTATTAAAAATGGTTCTAAAATTAGTAACCTTTCTTACAATTCCTTCTAGCTCAAACACAAGCTTTCAATTAAAATCTTAGCCTAGCCCTATTAAATCCCGGGTTAGGCCAGGCCGGCCCAACGGACCTATCCCATATTGACGGCTCTAGGATTGATAATTGGACACAATTGAGATCATTGTATTATTATCTTTCTATTTCAGATCTTGTTAGTTGAAAATAGAAGATATCTGACAAGTTAGACAGAATAGGCATTGAAATAATAAACTTTCTACTGAAAATGTTCATATAAGAAGTCTATCAACACATTCACGAAAAAGTTAATGTTTTGTTGATCAAAACTGTTAGGACAAGCCTTTGTGTATGGATAACAGTTCAAGTAAATTCTCTATGGCGAGATTTTGTGGGATGTTGAGGCATAGAGGAGGCTCAACAGTATTATAAGCATATATGGATCAAATGAGATCCTTTCAAATTTCTTTTCTTCTTCCAGAGGTTGTGTAAGAAAAGAATTCCTATTAAAACTATAAGAGTAAGGAGGACAAAAGTTGTAGTTCAAGAATATAAAAAGGGTAAATTAGATATTAGGGAGTTAACTTTTCAAGGGTAATGGCTTTAACCATTTAAGGCTTTAAGCCTTCAAGTCTTCAATGTACTAGTAGTAATTTAGTATTTGTTATATCAAGCCTCAAGGTCAAGGGTTTACTTGGGTCAGGATTATAAGCCCTGAATTTAAATGAGCTTTAAATTTTTTATCCCAACCATACCCTAATAACAAATTGGGTTGGATCGGCCTTATGGGCCAAGTCCATTTTGACAACCCTAACTGACCATACCCTAAATCTAATCTATAAAAAGGAAATAAAAAGACCTACTTTGAGGAGGACTCTTAATAAACATCGGCAGGAGCAACTGCAGTAACATATATATCCTTTCTCAAAACCTACATGCTCACCATTTATTTGTATCTCTGTCTTCCTCGACATTTGAAGGTCTAATCTTTAAATCTACCTCTCATTTATATATTTGAATGATGTCTGTTTTTTTCACTTTGGATGAGTTGCTTTTATTACTTACTTCTTTTTGTTGTTTGTTTAAGAAAGACTTTCTTTTCATTTGTGGTCAGATTTGAGTGGGAAAAGACTTTCGAATATTAAAAAATAGTTTTTTGAATCAAATGCCTGCAGTGGCTAATCATAATTAGGTTTTATTTGTCGGCTTTGTTTTGTTTTGCTTGCCAAATAATTCAAGGATTTGAATGCTCTTTAATTAATTAATGTCTCTGTTGTGTGTTTAATTTTTAGTTTTAATTAATATTGAATCATGTTTCAATAAATTGGTTATTTCTTTCCAATTTGTTGTTGGTAATCTTGAAATAACAAAAAAATTGAGATATTAGTTTCTTAAGTTAGAAATTGTCTAGGCCTAAAATTAATGTTTATGGCCTCAACTTTAATTTAATCACAAATGTAAATAAAGAGAGAAAAAGTGATAAAATCAATTGTACCAGTTTATTAAAATAATCTATCCAAAAGATAAGCACTAACGAGATCATTCATAATATATTGTCTTAACTAAAGTCGCAACTTTGCGCTTATATAAAAACAATCTATAAAATGGGATGGTTGCATTTATATGTCTTGACCTAAAACCTCTTTAAAATAAATTTTTTTTATACAACGAACATGCAAATTCTATATTTAGGTGTGATATACAAAGAGAGATTGCATTTACTCATCTTGATAAGTGTATGTCGAAGTTGAGGTCGCAACTTTGTTTCTTAGTCAAGAGTCAAGACTAATAAAATTTAACAGTTTAAGTGAACCATAGGCAAATGATCTATCTAGAAATAATTTGCTAAAAATAATTGTTTTAGCACCACGGGATTCAGGGATGCCTCATACCTTTTTTCGGTAAACAAAATTCTTTATTCGGTCTTTTGTTTTTGCAGACCGACAAAAAAAATCATTCCTTCGTTATTAGAAATTTAAAAAGGTGACTTGAAACACTATAACCCAATTACAAGTGATAACTCTATAAATAAAAAATCTCTATTCAATCCCATCACTTCATGAATGAAAAACCCTTTCTTCTTTGTCTTCGATTATGAAAAAAGAGGCGTGACAACTAGTAATTAGCTTTCTTATTAACTAAAAATTATGAGTCTTTATTCAACTAATTGGAACTAGTTTATATAATTCTTATTATTTTTCTTCAGTTAGTTTCTTGTGTCTTATTACTTTTAATAGGTATAATATGCTTGAAAATACTACCACAATTATATAAATAAATAAGTTAACTATTTATTCATGAAAACAACACATTCTTATTCTTTTTATATAGATTGTGTCGGTTAAACTCAAGTGATGACATGTTTGTTTTTACAATCCTGACGTAGTCTGTAGCTGTGTCGGAATAGGGTTAAATAAGTTAACTTAACACTATGCAAATGTTGCAATAGAGTTCATGTTTTCTTCTTGCCTGATTGTGAAAACGATTTTGACTCATATGAGTCGTTTCTAAGGAGCCTAAGTTTGAAAAATCATGTTGAGATTGTAAAACTTTGTGATGGAAACAACATGTTCTTGGTGCCATCGCAACCCTAGCACGATCTTTTAAACTCAAGTTCCCCAGAAATTCTATATGTGGGGCAAAATCTTTTTTACTATCAGGCAAGAAGAAATTAAATTGAACCTGAAAACAACATCTGCATAGTGTTTAGTCAACTTGTCTAACCCCGTTCCATCGTAGAAATTGACTATGTCAAACATGTCACTACTTGAGGTAGTTGACAAAATCCATATAAAAAGAATAAAATAGTGTATTGTTGTCCAGACAAAATAGTTAACTTATTTATCTATAATTATGGCAGCATTTGAGTGCCAGAATTTAAGCACATTACACCTATTA